>CABFWB010003271.1:0-14678 GCA_902151455.1 Timema bartmani | reverse complement strand
ATGATTCGTCCCACAACCCAAAAATATTTAATCTAAGAATGATTAATACCTTTTTTATTTTCGTTATTTAAATGTAACTGTACTGTAATCAAATTTATTTATTAAATTTAATGGTGGCTGGTGTGAGGTAGACAAGAGAGTGGAGAGGAGGAGGTGTGTTATTGTTTAGGATGACTTCCAGTGTCACTAACGGAATCACTGCTATATATTGGCTCACTCAAATATTTTTCTTTTTGTGCGACTTTAACAAAGAACCTATCCAATTACACTGCTCGGCAGACAAAGTGTAACCATAGTACTACTCGTATTGCAAGATATCGCTCGTTTATCAAGTTAAAATTTATTGAAAATTTTTGCTCGTCTTACAAAACACTCGCAGACCAAGTTACTCGCAATCCAAGCTTTTACTGTACATTTAAGGAATAGAACTAGCTACGGCCTGCATAGACGCATGGTGCACTCTTGTGCTGCATTGGGAGTCCATCTTTACTTTGTTACTCTTTCCCTACTTTCTATACTTTGTGCACACATATGTTTTTATCCTTATAATCTGTAAAATTATGAAGGGAAGATAATGTTAAATCTAAGTTTCTTGTAGAATAGAATTACAAAATTACTAGATTTACAGTACAAAGGCTAATTTTTGTTCTATATTTCAATCTTCCCACAGCTTCAGATCATATTTTATCAATGACAAAATATTTTTCTGGATAGATTTGACTTAACTTTGAATTTAAATGTGAGCAAAAGAGTAGAGATGTCTGATTAAAATAAATACATGGCTAGCGTGTGTTACTGAGCGAAAATTATAAGTAAAATAATAAATCAAAGAACAATTAATATTAAGTCTTGTTATAAAAATTTAGTTTAATGTACCTAAATCACATCATTTGACTCTATACACACCCAAGGAATTTTGGGACATGTAACCTTAAGGTTTAAGGTTCAAAATTTTGTACTCTATTAAATGGACACTAAGTAAAACCAACCTGTAATGTACTTCCCGCAGCCATTGCAAATTACCACATATAGCTTGCTAAAAACAAAAAGAGAAATCAAATTAAAGTTATGTTAATATAATATCACTTCAATGATAAGTCTATAAGTTATAAACATCCAGTTTTTGATATAAACAATTAAAATTTGACTCAAGAATTGTATGGTAATTAAATTACATCTAAAGAAAAAGGCACAAAATGTATAACGATTTAATTTCATTTATCCTTGAAATCTTAATAATTTACAAATAGATTTCACTTTTTTACTTAAATCCTTTACATAACTTCACTTTGTGGTTTCAAATGTAAATATTGCCAGGGTTCAACGATGTCATAATACAACACTAATGTATGTCTTCTGTTCTGTGTAGGTAATTTCAGGGGTTATGAAGTCATGGTATGTCAAGCCTTTGACTGAGACGTCTAGATATTTTTCTACTGTCCAACTCAGACTCCTTCATAAATGGCTAAAATATCTTAATTAGTTTTAACAATTACAAAGTTGCTGAAATATATTTTAAGTTAATTTACTAAAAGTATTTTAACCATGTCAGGTTTTTTGCTTTGATATTGATTTATGTATATATATATATATATATGAGGTTATGAGGTATTGTGTGCAAGAGGAGTTCAACTTCAGACTTTTTTTTCTTCTTCCATCATGTTCAGGAACATCCTCATAGTTATAATTTGTGGAGTTCGCCCTTCTTCATCCCTCAAAATAAGGCTTTAAAATAAATGTACATGAGTCTCTTTTGAGCGTTCAGTGTGTGGGCAATAAGAGCAAACTCACAGCCCACTCCCCGACAGTGAAGGTCACCCCCTCCCCATCCGCTCGCCATTGAAGGTCACAAACTCCTTGTAAAAAGTCAGCTCATGCGAATCTAGTGTTTTTCTGTTTATTGTAAAAACTGTGATGACGAGTGTAATGGAGGGTTATCCTCGTAAAAGAGGTCAAAATAAAAATGTTTGGAGACGATTTGCTGCCAAGAAGAACTGAAACGAGGGGAAGGATTGTGTTTCTCAAACCACAAAGAGGGTTGTAGCACCCCGTGTAAAGTCTGTTCAGCGTAGGAATTGTTTTCTGAAAGGCCTTTTTCCCTACCAGAAAGCTATTATATAGTAGGATTTTGGTAGGAAAAAAGACCTTTCAGAGAGTAATTCCTACCGTGAATGGAGTATAAAGTATTCTTGTATTCAAAGGTTCCAGTATTCAGTATTATTAATTTTTTAATAGATTTAGTTTTTTGCTAGATTTTNGGGGGGGGGGGGGGGGGGGAAGGTATGTATCTCAATTCTGGGCAAGGTACATGGGTACTACATTATCATTGCTCCTAAAATGAACAAAACAAGACACAAGGACTTTTTGATGAGTTCATCCTTCTCGCACACAATGCCACATTAATTTTTATATACATAAATATGTTTTTAATTTCATGAATAAATCATCTTTTACACATAAGAATTTCTGATCCTGTAGATTAATTGAGTGAAGGCTTTAAGCTTATATAATATTCCTCTGAGTAAAAGCAAAATATATTGGTTAAAAATTGTAATATATTCGATTTGTTACTTTTTTTTAGTTATTCTTATAATATAAAATTATAATATAGAAAATTAGTGTTTGTAAGAATTGTATCTTGCAAAATATGTTTAAAATATTTAAATTTCAAATATTTTTGCAATTCTTTTAATTCCAATTTATGTAATTTGGCCTACTATATCATTATTATTATTAGCACCGTGTCTTACTAACCCATTTGGGTTATACACACTTATGCTAATGTGTAATGGTAGGGTGATTGTGAGATGAAATGGAGGATCTACAGTCTAACGTGGGATCCGAACCACGATAGAGCCCTGGCATTCCTAACAGTCACAAGTTGTGATTAATACACATCTTATCAGAGGTAAAGGAAGGGTTTGGTAATCAGATAAATGTGTGCCTGGACCGAGGATTGAACCCCTGATCCCCAGTAGAGAAGTCTGACACCTTACCCCTAAACCACTAGGTCACCGACTTGGCCTACTATAGCTACTAATTAATTAGCCTATAATACAAGAATAGGGAAGTGTGGAGAAAGTTAGTCAGGATGGAATAAATACCTAAGGAGTTGTTGTTTTTGAGCTATATGTTTAGTTTATTACCTACCGTATAAGGGAACCGCGTGATTAGGTATGTATTAAGCAAACTCTTACAGTTACTTACAGTAGGCCTACAGTTCCTTTATTTATTTGAGGTATTAAGCGTGCACTTTCTGAACCAACTGATTATATCAGCATACAACTTATAAACTAACTTAAATCTAGTACAAACACAACCAGTCATTAATTCATCACTGTGAAAGGGGAGACCCACATCTAACCAATGGTACATTTTTTGGCTATCCCGGGAATAGAACCCAGGACCACTAGCTCAGTAGACAGATGCCCGACTGAGCTATCAATTATATTATTCCTGTGTAGGTGTCATTTTTCAATTTACAAACATTGTAGTTGGGTTACCAATGACTCAGTTTCTGTCAAGCCAATTGGGATGTAGATATTATGACAACATATTGTTTCAACTTGTATTGGCCATATACTTCTAATGGTTAAGGTTTTACCTGTACTATCACAAGACAGAACACACCTACTTGTCAAAGATTCTAAATGGGTTGAAAAAACTATGAATGGTTAAAGTTAGTTACATTTTTACATAGTTCCACAAGTTCAGTGATAAACAATAGTAAACTAGAAAAATAAATAGGCCTATGTGCTATATTTTGTTCACATCAAAAGAATTAGTACCCTCCTTAACCCAAACTGATATGTCAACCTATAAACACAAGTACGCTATTTTAAAAAGTTTAAAATTGATGATTAAATAAACACCCATAGAACATTGAAAAGGTTCTTAAAGTATTAAAATTTTAAAATAATAGCTAAGTCATGTGTGACAGACATGAATAATTGAATTTATTTTTCCAACTTACAATCAGAAACACTGAAGATTAGAAGAAGCAATTTTAAACCAAGGATTATACGAATCACAATTTAAAAATTAGACATTTATTGAGTTTCATATTTACTCACAGCATTGTACTTCTATCTATGGGTAGAATTTTGTGACTAAAAACTATTAGAGATAGATAAATTAGTAATGTACTCTGTGGCATTAGGAATTCAAAAGTTAATTGCAGTACTTACAAAAGTATGCCACCTATACCTATCTTTAGCTAGTTTCAGTTAATATCCTGAACACGATTTTAGATATTCCCAATGTTTTACATTACTTGAAAGCAGGAGAGATGTCAACAACTTTATGACAGAGTAACAACCAGCATTTACAAACTTTTAATTTCCTAATTCTCACTCTAATATTATAATTGTTAGTTAAAATTGTTTATAAATATTTTAGCTGACTAATAATATTAAATGTTATTTTGTTCAACGTAACTTTGAATCATGGTTTATATTCATGCATAAATAACCGATTGATAATAGGAGATAGGTAATAGTGTAAAATTTATAATAAAAATACATAGATGAAACGTAGTGCATAAGGTCTTACTAAATAGATGGTATTTTGTTAGTAGAAATTGGCCTAATCTATGTTTACTACAAGATAATGTCTCTAAATATACTTCAATAAAGTGTTAATTTGAAAAACGATGTTTATTAAATTGTATATTTTGAAACTTGAATTTAATATTATATTTTAGTTTGGCTTGTACTATTAAATCAAATTAGATTTTTATTTTGTTTTTAATGATTGGAAAATTGAATCACTTACGTTGTTGCGACTTTCAAAAAACACCTGAGTTCTTGGATATGGTCCATGGCTTCTGCCGCACTTGGGATAGGCCTTTCCTGAACTACTGAAGAATTGTCCTCTTCATCACCAGATGTTCCATTCTCAGCCTGGACGTTATTGTTGAGAGCTTTCGTGTCGATGTCCGCATCAGTAACTTCACCACACACTGACACATTTTCATCCACACTGACAAAGTTCACATAGGAGATATCAGGACTAACTTCCTCCCAGTTGTCAATAGCTGGCGCAGCTTCATTCACAGTTTCTCCATCATTTTCTTTCTTGATAAAGCCAGCTTTTTTTAAAAACAGTTCTTAATGGTCTCAACTTTCACTTGGTCCCATGCTTGCTTACACATTCTTAAAGCTTGAAGAACGTCAAGCGAAATTTTTTGAGTAGACAAATCTTCAGCAAGATTTTTTTTCAACCAACAATCGTCTGTAGAAATATTTTAGGTTCTCAATTATTCCTTGGTCCATAGGTTGAATAACCGATGTCATATTTGTTGGAGAAAAAAATAACCTTTACATTTTACAAAAGGGGAACTCTGTTATAAGCAGTAAATGAATTAAAGGATTGTCTGATTTTGTTTTTCAATCTGTTTGTCGATTTTTAAAAGCCATTTTTCAAACAGATTACCTGTCATCCATGCTTTTCTATTTGGCTCGTATTCCACTGGCTTCGATTTTACACTTTTGAAGCAACATGGGTTAGCCGATTTGCCAATCATTAACAACGGCAGCTTTCCAGAACCATCCATATTTGCTCCAACTAACAGTGTTGTTCAATCTTTACTAAGCTTTCCCCCACTGCACCGTTCATGCAAGAGTTTTGTCATGAGTACACGCGTATAAAAGTCCCGTTTCATCGACGTTAAAAATAATTTTTTGTTCTATATCCTGAATCATTTATTTCAAGTCTTCCTTCCAATTATCGGCTACACGCACATCAACAGCACCACTTTCACTACATACAGCTTTGAAGGCAATTTCGTTTCGTTGTTTGAATCCATCAAGCCACCCTGCACTCGCTTTGAAGTCTGTTTTTCCTAATTCAGATGCAAAATGTTCAGCCTTTGCTCTAAGAAAAGGGCCGCTCACTGGGACTTTCTTGTCTCGCGCTTGTTTGAACCACTTCAGTACAAACTTATCCATATATGGATTTTCCGGTCCTCTTAGTCTTTTCCTATCTTGTCCACTCTCATTTTCACTGTTCAAATTTTTTTGTTTATTTTTCAAAAATGTTGAATGTGTTCCGAAGGCCTTTGCAATTTCTGATTTATTTTTTAAGTCCCTTTTTCACTTTCTTTATCAGCGCTACTTTTTCAGACAAAGTCAATGATTAATAGGACTGTGTATTGGACCGTGACTAAGTGGTTGGTAGCTAGTTCCTTCTAGGAAAGCTGGTTAGGCCAGCTCTACGAGATCCCCACCGGACAATTTAGGTTAAGATTCCTAAGGCTAGGTGCTTAACCACCTCCAAGGATCCAAATGGTATGACACAAGTAAATGTATTTTATAGGGTGATTTCTACAATCGAGTTTTGACTTTCAGTAGGGCAACTAGACCCTCTTTGAGTACGTATGATTCCTAGGTTGTGTCTTAACTCCCTGACATGTTCGCCTTGGAAACACATAAGGAGGAGCCAACTCCTCCTGCCAATGGTAGTCTTGTCAAGGTGGTGGGAAAGGAGGTGGGTGTTTTCCAGCTCTCTGGTGATGACAGGGATCGATGGTGGGCACGAGGTTATAGGTTTGTAAATTGCCCACTGCGCACTTTTTACGTTCGTGGCTACGCTCAAAGGACACAGACATGATGGGAAGAGGAGCCTTATGAGAAGTATTTGTTCCCCAGATAGGTGGAAGCCAGATCCTGACACGAAAGTTGAGTTTCCAATTTGAAAAATCTCTGACTTATATAAGGTATTAATCTAGTGATGTGGCGGTGTCCTTAATGGCACTATTCATTAGGTATCGATTATAAATGCTATAGTTGAAAATAATTTATTTCAATATTTCTTGCACGCTATCTTCTATATACTATTCACTATTGGTAATGCGTTAAGTGTGAATATAGACCAAGCCATGGTAAAACAGTATACCTTATTATTATTATTATTATTTTTATAGGTTTAATATCATATACTAAGACTTCCTCAATGGTCTTGTTGTTAAAGTTCCTGGCTACAGAAGCAGATGTCCCGGGTTTGATCACTAGCGTGTCCAAATTTTCTGTGAAGCAATGAGACTGGAACGGAGTCAACTCAGCCTCGTAAGGACAAATAAGGAGCTACTTGAATGAACAAGTAGTGGTTCTGGTCTATACAACTAAAATTAGCGGACAGAAGGTTCATTGTGATGGTCACATGACACCCTCTAGCCACAGAAGTTGGCACTATATTCGCCAACAGATGCTGGGCGCTCTGTCGGTATGGGTAGATTGTAGACTAACGACATGGATATTTTTTTTACATTAGTGTTATAACAAATAACCTAGTTTAAATAAATCTTTGTGCTACAAACAACATTAATTTCCCTTTTCAACAATAAACTAAAATTAAATAATAAAAAAAAGTAACGTCTTAATGTTTGGACTCGTTTGAACTTTATCCACAGTAATTTTGATCGATTTTTCAAAAAAAGTTTGTTTATTTATATATGGTATCTATTTACTTGTGGAAGACCAATAGGTTTAAAACCCTTAGGAATAGAGGGTGTCATATGGTTGGCACAACAAGAGCACCAGCCGTTAATCTCAGATTTCTAAACCGGATCTGCCACCTCTTTATTCAATTACTTTCTCATTTTTCCCCACGAGGCTGAGTTTAATCCCGCTACAAACCCACTGCTTCATAGATACAATTGGGAAGCGCTGAGGATCAAGCCCGGGGTCTGGGATCTCTGTATCCGTATTCATGAACTCTGACCATTGCCGGTTATAACTACAACCCTTAAGCTATGTCACCCCTTCAAATACATTAAATCATCAAATAGATAGGATGGCACAGTAAGAGAAACATTAAACCAATTTCCAGAGATACAATGGAAACGAGAGATATGGTGAAGAATAAAATATTAAAACATTAGTGAAACGTACTTTTATTTATAGTGTGAAAAGACAATACTTACCTAATGTGATAACTATATATCTTAGACCTTTATAATATTAGATCGTGGATATTAATGATTTTTTCTGCAATATAATTTTTAAGTACTGTTAGTTATGATCGGATGGGAACTTATTATTCAAATTAAACGAGCTATTTGTTTCCTTTCTTAAAAATACCTTTCAATTTCTTCTTCTTCTAAATTTAGCAAATGACTTAAAAGCTACATTTGAAATTTGCCAGTGTTTAAGATGACGTCATTGTACGTCTGCCATGTTTCCGTCGTGACGCATGCGTATTTGTTAGAAAACGAAAGTGTTCAGGCCGGGATTGAAATTGAAGCCATTTGTTGTGAAAATTCTGTGTTTTAATTTGGCTTCTTAAAATCATATTCTAGGAGTAAATCATGGCAAAGCCAGACCAAGTGTTAATCATAGAACCTCAACATGAACTCAAATTTCGAGGTAAGCTGTAATCACTATCGAGTTAATACGGGAATGAAATTGACTGTTGGCCAAGCCTGTAGATAAGCAATGGGCAGTTGTGAATGCATCGGAATTTTATTACAAAATCGAAACCCCTTTTTTATTTCAAGTATTAATTTTTAACTGTCAATTTACAAAGTTAACACATTAGTCTCACATTAGCTATGTCTTATATAATATCAAATGTTGATTAAATATCTGAAGGATTAACCGCAAAATATGCTGGGGCTTGTAACTAGATTTGTATAAAATCACAATAGTCTGTGAGTGATAGTAAATATACTGTCCTTTCTAGATATATCTTGACATATTAACATTCATAAAACGGTGTTGTCATAAATTTTCAGGCCAATCAATTAATAATGGCAATTTTGGGTACAGAATGTTTACACTTTTGATAAAAA
The DNA here is from genome assembly GCA_902151455.1 of Timema bartmani. Taxonomy (NCBI): domain Eukaryota; kingdom Metazoa; phylum Arthropoda; class Insecta; order Phasmatodea; family Timematidae; genus Timema; species Timema bartmani. Next base: position 5,890 of record CABFWB010003271.1, on the reverse strand, counting down.
TTTATTTAAAAAAATAACTATTACCTCTTATTTAGACAAGACACAATAAAACGCCAACCATTAAACTATCTTTATTGACTAATTAAATATTTCTAACCCAAGACTCAAAATAGTTTTAGTATTGATACTTCAGGTGCTTTGATGTGTTTAATTACTCCGGTTGTTAGTATTTAATTCTTTTGTCTTAAGCCCTATATCCAAAAGGGGCATTTGTGTCCTTTAACTCTCAATTTTTGAATCCATAATAAATTATTTGCCTCTACGTCAGAGAATGCTAAAACTACTACCAACCTTTAACTAACTAGGCCGAGAGTTAAATCAATGTAGGCTATTTTTTTAAAGTTTTCTCAGTATACAGTGTATTCAAGTTACTGTGTTTGTGTTTATGGAGTTGGTATTCGAGCAGATTATTGTGACTACATTTGGTCAACAACTTGACAAAACTGTTTATCAACTGTTATAAATGGAGAGCCGCAGATATTGTGCTATACCATCCACCCTATTGCCTGTCAAATCGTTCATTAGAGTAACCATCTTTGTGACCTGCAGTCTAATGTGCCACTCTCGTGTTAGACTAGACTGCTGGTGATGGGGGAAAGAGGTCGCGAATCTCGATCAAATCTGCTCAGGCTCTTTTTTACTTTAATTGATTTTCCACTCTACCTCGACAAAATATTATACCTTCCCCAGCCTTATTATTACATTACTGTATGGGTATAACCCAAACGGGTACTTAAAAGTAGTGAAATTTTTAAAATTGATTTTAGGGATTTATTCATAGTGTCCAATTTCCTTTAAATTAAGACTAAAGTTGGTATTTAAAATTTTTAAAATCATTTTATAAGTTTTATTTTATATTTGTCACGACAACTCAAAATCAAACCAGACTCCTATAAACTGGTACCAGCAGATAACTCTAACCACACAGCACAAGGATATAGCCACAAATAACTTTATTTTTAACTTATTGAAATATAAAAGAAAAAACTTTTCTACTAATTGTATTTTTTATAACTAAATAAATATGATTAAATTATAAATAAGTGAAGAACAAAAGGAATTAAAAACACACTAATTTACAAACATTTAAATAGTAGTTCGAAGTGGCGCTGCTTGTTATGACATCAGAAATTAAATTATTGATTTCACATGAGACTGCAGCCACCACACTATTTTAGTAGTGTGTACATGCCGTGACGTTAACCCTGCTAACGCACAATTCTTAGGAACCAACTCCCTACATGATGCCCCCAATCTCTTCTTGAAAGTTGACTATGCTATTTGTGTCATCACAATTTTTGTTGTTGAATCTTTTGAGAATGACTTTGAACAAGGAATTGCTGGAGGAAAGCTTGAAGGCATTTTATACTCATACCAACTATCTAATGAACTAATATAAATGTATGTTAATTGATATTGTATGCATACAATAAAGAATATAAAGTAAAATATTAAACAATTTTTATCTCACCTCTCTTGAAACAAACTGGTGGAATGGTCTTTCTCATGATGGTCTTTTTTTCCTGAATCTCACAGCTAATTCCAGCTATACCTCAGTTTTAGCTTCTGTGGTGCTGACTGACAGCTCACAGCTGACCTCTGACGGCTTTGAAAAGCTACCAGACCAAATTATGTATCCCTACGCCGAACCATATGATCTGCAAAAAACATGTCTTTAGCAGTTGTCACTTCTGACAGTCAAAATTTAGGTATATACCTAACTGTTGACTGTCAGAAGTCAGCTGTGAGCTGTCAGTCAGCACCACAGAAGCTAAAACTGAGGTATAGAAGCTCTTGAAATGAATTTTAGAAATCCCAAAATATGAAAAACTTTTTATCGTTGTTCTGTAGATCATCAAATAAGTTATGAAACAGCTCCTGATTTGCTCTTGCCAAAAGCAATTGATGTACCCAGAATTTTCTTTTCTTTTAGAGGCCTACTCTTCCTTTGTATGTGAAGCATCGCTAAAAGTCTTTTTCTGCATTCATGTTCACTTCAAGACTAAATTCTAGAAATAGCCAGTGTAGACAGGATTTCAAACGTGCATTTGGACATGTAGGTAGGGCTTCGAACATGTGTTAGCAGCACCATAAACATTTGCTGGTTGAAGCTACCTACCCACTTAATTGTAAGTAGTGCTGTTGAAGTGCTAACCCCATGCAACCAAACAGCGCTGCTGAAGGGCTCCTAAGTTAAATTACTTCCTGAGAAATATACTCTCTTGCATTGAAATATTAATGTGTTTGTAAATGTGTGTAAGTATTTATCCTTTTATCAACAAGTCTATTATATTTGCTACTACTACTACTAGTAATAACTATTACTAGTACTAATTGTATTGTAATTGCATTTTCATAAAATAGTAGCATAATACTGTATTTTGAATAATGCAATACCTACTGTTCAACTAGCCTAAAGGAAATTAAAACTCAGATCTATCTATTAGAATGGAAGAAAGCTATTCATACAATTAACTGTACACATTTAGTGAAGCTTATAAGAGGAACATTATCTCTAGGTTACGGATGTAGCAGCATCATTTGTCATATTTCTAGATTGAAAATTACATTGGGATACGGTAATTGAAACCAGAACACTTAGGGTGCATGCATCCCAAGGAGCGCACACATCGCTCATTACTCCTATCTCCGCACATCGCACAAGTTGTAGAAACAAACCAATGCAAAGAAACGGGAGCGTGCATGCCGAGCACATCACTCCCCGCACTTCACTCCAACCAGACACAAGAAACATATTGATTTGTTTTTGTGAAAGGCTGCACAGTGCTCTGATTGGTTCAAAGTCAAAGTAAACCCTCAGTGTTGTTTAGTGCACATTTTATTTAATATTTTGTCACTTCGACTTTTTGACGTTTGTCCAGTACATACGGATTTTTTACAGACTGAGTGTATTTTAGTAAGAAGATGAGTGACACAAAAGATAAACGGAGTTTGATGAATAAATGGTGAAATTCTCCCAGTCTTTGTTTCTTCTGATTGATCGGGATCTGCTCTAAACTGCATAAGTTAGATCCATTACTGGTTAATTTTGCCGCTGCTGATATATCATCACTACTGCTTAAAGTCATTTTTTTATGTTTAAAAAAATATTTTAAAAGTAAAATTAAAAATCTTTAAATAAAAATATAAAATTAAGTTTAAGAAACAAAGCAGGACGAATGCTCTGTGCAGACTGGTTTTCTCTATCAGAGTATGAAGTGCGATGAGCAATCTGCTCAGTAAGTCTATGCACAGGCTGTTCCATCTGCAATGTGCAGAGGTAGAAGTGATGAGCGATGTGTGCGCTTCTCAGCATGCACATACCCTTAGTTTAGCTGGCCGATGCTCTACCACTAGAAATATCCAGGATTTGTCCGTGCTGAGGAACATTATTCACCCATAGATTAAGGCAAAGTTTGTGATGGGCTTGTGGAAATTACCGGCTATGATGAGATATCAATGATATCACACCCAACATAGTCTTAAAGGGTTGGCTTTATACCTCCGTTAGTACAATAACAATAATTGTAGGGTACCTGAAAGCGAATAACATGGAATAAAGCTTTCACTTTTACAATTAAATGTACAATGCTAAGTTGGGCCCCCACTTAAGCATTTTGCCTGCACGAGCCGAAAGAGTGTGCACACATGTTTTTAAAATATGTGGAGGAAATTTGCTGTCATAAACGGCTACAAATGCTCATTCTATGTGTAGCAGCTCTGGCCGTTACCATATTCAGGGTGAAAATCTCACTGTGATCTGTGTTCAATATCACAACGGATGTGATAGCGGCAGGTAGTTTCTTTGTGATGTATTTATTGTTAAAACTAAATAAGGAAAAAATACAAAAATTATAGGTGAGATGTTTAATTTTAAACTACCTACTGCAAAATGTTGTTAAACCTACTGGATTACAAACATTAAAAAAACTCACCAGAAGGACACCTAAAGATTTAGAATTTTTAATAAACATAGTAAAGCACAAGATTGGTCGGAATGATACAACATTCAGAGAATCGGTACCTTGCTGTGACTATTCAATTTTTTGCAACTGGCGATTGTTAAAATAACCTGCCATATCTATTGCAAGAATAATTAAATTTTATGTCAAGTCCACACACTATCAATGTGTGTATCTTTTAGTGCACATTGTAACAGGTTTACATTTTCTACCAATGCATGAAATGTCAACATGCATTGTTGCGTTACAATTAAGAACTAATAGGAGGCTACATTTTTGTCAAACTAATGTCCATAAAACAAGTCCTCTTGGGGCTGCTATTTTTATTTTGTAAAAGGGCCCAATCTCAAGATAGAAATATTAATAAGTCAAACACAGAAAAGACAATTGTAATGGGATACTGTAAATTAAGATTATAGGGACAATTAATAAGCATTCTTTTTAGGTTGAGCTGTGTTTATCTTTATTTGAGGATTATTCAACAAAGTCACAGTCAGAATAAGTTCAATTTTACTAGCGGCGATCTTGCCCAAGAGTTTTTTTTCTCAAATACTGTGTGTTATTTAAGCAACATTCGCTACAAATGTACACACACTACATTGTGCAGACATTATGCGCTTGTGTGTCTCCAGCCTAAAGTATTTGTACACTCAGTAGGCTACAATTTATCAGTAAACCCTGATTTTTATAGAGAGCCTACTTCTGACCACCAACTTTGAAGTCACTAAAATTTTGGCTTGTAAAGGATGTACATGTTTTTTCTCTATTAATTAAAAAGTTCTCTAAAAAGTTATAAAAATGGTCCATAATACTTCCTTATAGATTACTGTATATAGTTTCTTTTTACATCATCATCTAATCAGACTAAGAATATAAATACAATTAAAATATTTTTATTTCAGCCGCTATGGCAACATGAGTTTCCACTTTACATATACCATATTTGCCTTTATATGAAAATCATACTTTATTTTTAATAAAAACTCATTTAGTCTACTCTTGTTTTTAGGTAGTTAAGACTGAAATACCTCGATAAAACTAAAAACCAATATATAATATTATAGATCATATTTTGTCTAAAGGGTGATAAATAATGAAGTTGTATATACTTTAAGTAATTACAACCTAATTCAGAGTAACTCTTTTAACAAGAAACATTTACCTGCTTCGTTGGTCGCATACCTAAGGCTACTCTTGCAGTAGACTAGACTGGCAATGATGGGGAGATCAAGGCCATATCTTGGTTGGGTTTTCCCACTCAACCTCCATGCAAGTGTGGGTACACTTCCTATAATTATAACCTTCCTTATCCCTAAAACCATTAGCATAAAAGGTACACAAGTGTATAATTTGAATGGGTACTAAGATTGGGTGCTAATTAATAAATAAATAGCAAGAAACACATTTTTTCAAAACGTTGCTATGCACAGACAAATCTTAAAAAAAAATCTTTTGCTCCAACTTGTTCAGATCATATCTACAGATGAAAAACAAACAGATTATAAAGGAAATCTCAGCTGTAAGGACTGAGTGAAATTTTCAAATTGGGTAATATTGGGTGGAATAAGCCATATGCGAATAGTCCATAGGGTATTCCCATTAATCTTCTACATTATTACAACACACTCAGTGTTTGAAGTTACAGCACTAAATTATAGGCCCTCTAATGGACTTTGAATTGAAATTTCTTCACCATTATCTTCCTCACAACTAAAATAACTTTTATTTTCACTTTCATCATCATTTTTGCAAAAAAAAAATTTTTTTTATGGTATATTCTCATCTTAAACCTTCCTCTTTCATGACACCATTTCAAATTGGCTTGTTCATACAGCTGTTGCTTGGATTGGCCTATTATTATTATTATTATTATTATTATTATTATTATTATTATTATTATTATTATTATTATTATTATTATTATTATT
>CABFWB010003270.1:29803-83215 GCA_902151455.1 Timema bartmani | reverse complement strand
CAAACTATTCTGCAGTCATTTGTGGAGGTGTAGCATACCACGCGGGCGTTTAGCCAACAAGTTGCTACCTTTCAATCTCGACGGAGGGTACATGAGAGCGATCCCACCCCGATTACAATATTTGATTTTTTGTCTGAATTTAAATACCGTGTTAGTAATTAAAATTAAGTAATATATTATTTTATTTTCGTAACTATTTTTAAAATATAAATATACCCAAAAGGTTTTTACTGTGTGAATAAGAATTAGCTTTCCTAGCCTTATTTTTAAATGTGTACATTTTTATGTCATAAACCCCATTAATTTAATTTTTAAATAATCACCTACATAAAAAAAGTTCAAAATTAATGTACCGTTTCTAATTTACTACCTTGTTAAATTATTTTTAGGAATATTATGATAGTCTACGTAGGCTCAAATACCTTATATACTTCTATAAAAATATTTAAGACAAATTATATGCTTACTAATACAATCATTTAAAATTAAAGTTTAAATTCTGATTAAAAAAATTGAGGTGGCAGGGTTTGAACACGTGATCTCTTGATTTTGACAATGTAACTCTACGAACTCAGCCAAATTGACGTTTAAATAATTTGAAAAAATTATAATATATACTTTTATTTTCACTCAAACTAATATTTTTATTGAAGGATTGAATAAAGTGTACAAAGCAATCTTTTTTTTTTCTGTAAACCTATTTTGTACAGTGGTATGTTTATTTCAACAAAATCACTCTCAGAAGGTTGCAACTGATGAGGGGGATGGCATCCATTTTGTAATTTTATGCTCTACTCGACAGACAAGGCCTGTCTCGCACGGTGTGAGGCTGGCGAGAAGAATTCTCTCGCTATTCTGTCGTGTGACGTCAGTTTTCGCTGCGCAGAAGTTTCTAAATTAGGAGTTTGCGAGATTGTTTGCAAGATAAGTGAAATACGCTAGCAAATCGCTACTCGCACGTTTCAAAATTAGGGTTTCAGGTGCGTAAGATGAAACAAAAGGTGAAAACGCAGAGAGTGATGGAGGGGAGTGAGAGAGAGAGCTAAGTACGCTCGGTAAATATTGAAAGGTAGAAAGCTTACCTTAACTGGTTACACTATAGTATAAGGAGACATACTCTATCCAACAGGGTAGAAATGCTACATTTAAACGTATACCGAGTGTATTGTTAATTTCAGCATCCAAGATTAGCTTCAGGGGCATTGTAATAACCTCTGTATTACAAATTAAAATTTATATTTGGGTGTTTTTATTTCATTTACTAATCTTTTCTTTCATAAGTGTAGTTTTAGCGCATTCTACTAGAATGCCTATCATCTTGTTTTGTTAGTTAAAACTATTGTTGCTGATAGTAAGTAATGGTCATACTCGGTGGTCTTTGAATAAATTAATATCTTAAAGACTTGATATGTTCAAACCCGGCTGAGATCAACGGATATTTGTTGAACGAATAAAATCCGTAACACAACTTCCTTCACAGGGTAGTTAAGGACGTTGGTCCCATGTCAACTATGGACATATTGACTATTTGAGCCACATTTTTATGCTTTTTCTCTTTCCCTGATAGAAATTCAGCAAAGAAAGCAACGGGAAACTACCACTTTCAGGACATACCTAAAACGTATGCTTTCTCCCGGATAGTGCGGTTGGGCGAGACTGACCAGCTAAAACGTTGATTGTTTGTTCGTTACTTATGACGGATGAAGAAATACCATGATCAACCTTCGGGTGGTATATAATTTAACTGCGAACTCAACAGGTTGTTTAGTGTTTCTTTTACACGTATTATCTAGTTTATTTTATATTTCTCTACCATTTATTACTATCAGTTTGGGTTATGAGCCTGATCATTTTAAAAATTCCAATGACTTTGGGAGAGACAAGCTAATAATTAAGGTGAATGAAGATGAATTTTTGTGGAAGGAGAGTGGAAAACCGTTTTGGAAGCACACTTCAGAACACCCGGCCTTGATTAAAACTCAGATGTCACCAGCAATATAATCAGTTGCAAGAATGACGCCCTAGACTAGTCGACCATCGTCATCGTCACTCTCTTGCTGGCCTGACCTGATGATGACGGAGAGATCGGGGCTTGAGTTCCGGTCGTTTTATTGAGGGTGGTTTTCCTAAAATTGGTTTCTTACTTTCCTTTAAAGTAAATGCAACCTTTAAAATGCTTCCTTCCTAATCTCTACCCCATTATAGTGGCCATGACAATATAAGCCTATAGCCTGAGCCGGTAGTAAGACGCGATAAAAATAAAGTAAAACTTCACTGTGGTTTCTATACCTAAATCAATTGGTTACAGTGAAGCAAGAGAGTGTTCCAAAATTATCCTCCAGGCGACAATTTTACAACAACTACGGCACTTGGCACTCCAGGATGCTACTTTACACTCCACTTGATAGAACATTAAATGTGGGTAAGGAAGTAGAATGTTACATACAGAGTAAATTTATAGATAATTTTATTTAAAATAAAGTTTATCATATCATACTACAAATAACATTATCCTCATAGGAAGATATAATTCCTGGTGGTTTGAATAAATAACAGAGCAGTAGAGTTATTATTATTATTATTATTATTAGCGCCGCGTCTTACTACCCGTTCGGGTCTAAGGTACTTACGCTAATTTGTAATGGTAGGGTGATTGTGAGATGAAATTAAGGACCTACAGTTCAACGTGGAATCTGAACCACGTTGGAGGACTGGCATTACTCACATTCACAAGTTGTGATTAATACACGTCTTGTCAGTGGTGAAGGAAGGGTTTGGGCAATCAGATAAATCTGTGTCGGGACCGAGGAAGTGGTAGAGGTCTAGTTTGACTGACTTTAGAATTTAATATATGAGTGATTGGATTAATTAACAATAGGTAAACTAACGGAAAAGTATGATGAAATTGTCTTAAGCCAATACGTAACACAGGATAATTCACCCTTTTAATTTTTCCTTAAGGATGCATTAATCTATGAACTTAGCACCAATATGTACTAGCAAGAAGCTTGGACTTTAGTACATCATTTTACGTCCCAACAAGGCAAACCAACTTAATATTCCAAATTTATAAACAGACTTATAGCTTAAATAGTAGAGAGCCAGCTTTACCACAAATTGTGTTTTAGAGTCTCCAGCCTTATAATATATAGTAAAAGACTGACAGTTAAATGGGAGCATAATCCCAACAAACCCCCGAAAGTATATCTAGTCAAAACAATTATTATTTTGAGCGAGCTGGAGACCACTATCTTTGTAGCTAAAGCCACGTTTTTCTTGGGCGTGTCCCAATAGTTCGTAGTCGCCTTGAATGTTTTTGATTGATGTATTGTTTTCGGGAGTAGGCTCAAGATTCCAGATAGGAAAATAATATATTTTTCATGTAAGCTGAGAACATGTTAAGTATATAAATACTGTCAATAGAGACTTAGATATAGTGATAAGAAATTTTCGTAATGAAATAGTCTTTTTGTGTCGGGCTAAACTATCTAGCCCGTTTCCAAGAAAATATTTTTACTAAAAACGTTTTATGGAAGTTCTTTTGATTTAACTTAATTTATAGATACATTAATTCAAAACATATTCTGGTTCGTTTAAAAAAAACCATTACATTTTTAACCTTAATACATACAACACATTTAAAAATATAATTATATTTTTATTGATAGGTCTTAACTATTCTCAAAACAAGGATGGACACTATGAACGTGTGAATGTGCATAGTATTTTTCGTATTAGCTACTTCATTGGTTATTTCGTGAGAGTTGACATAATTATTTGAAGATAAGTTTATCTACTGAATTGAGTACTAAAACATCGCTCACGCGTATAGGACATTAGACAACTTGGTGGAAGCTGCGGATCACCTCAAGCTGTATGTGCCCAAAGTAACGGATCACTTCGAGTTGTATGTGCCCAAAGTAACGGATCACCTCTAGTTGTATGTGCCCAAAGTAACGGATCACCACGAGTTGTATGTGGCCAAAGTAACGGATCACCTCGAGTTGTATGTGCCCTCGGATCACCACGAGTTTTATGTGCCCAAAGTAACGGATAACCACGAGTTGTATGTGCCCAAAGTAACGGATCACCACGAGCTGTATGTGGCCAAAGTAACGGATAACCTCGAGTTGTATGTGCCCAAAGTAACAGACTACCTCGAGTTGTATGAGCCCAAAGTAACGGATCACCACGAGTAGTATGTACCCAAAGTAACGGATCACCACGAGTTGTATGTGGCCAAAGTAACGGATTACCTCGAGTTGAATGTGCCCAAAGTAACGGATCACTTTGAGTTGTATGTGCCTAAAGTAGCGGATCACCTCGAGTTGTATGTGCCCAAAGCAACGGATCACCTTGAGTTGTATGTGCCCAAAGTAACGGATCACCTCGAGTTGTATGTGCCCATACTAACGGATCACCTCGAGTTGTATGTGCCCAAACTAACGAATCACTTCGAGTTGTATGTGCCCAAAGAAACGGATCACCACGAGTTGTATGTGGCCAAAGTAACGGATAACACGAGTTGTATGTGCCCAAAGTAACGGATCACCACGAGTTGTATGTGCCCAAAGTAACGGATAACCACGAGTTGTATGTGCCCAAAGTAACGGATAACCACGAGTTGTATGTGCCCAAAGTAACGGATCACCACGAGTTGTATGTGGCCAAAGTAACGGATCACCTCGAGTTGTATGTGCCCAAAGTAACAGATTACCTCGAGTTGTATGAGCCCAAAGTAACGGATCACCACGAGTTGTATGTGGCCAAAGTAACGGATTACCTCGAGTTGTATGTGCCCAAAGTAAGATAACCTTGCACCCATTACCAGGATAAGGTTCGCGCTGATAATATAAGGAACTATTTATCAACTAGCCGTAACAACAGTACCCAAACGTACATAAACTCATCATGGAGTATGTGAGTCAATCACAAAGATAAATTAGAAAATACTCCTCTTGAAGGCTGGCCCTAAACCACCAACATAGTAGTACGCCTTTTTGACTAAAACCACACGCACGAGATAGATCAAATTATTATTTTTATTTCTGCTTAGTTTATATTATTTAACACCCAGTGCTTTTGGCAATGGTTCTGTGGTCGTAAACATATTCTGGGAGCTATATACCATTTAGTGGTTGGGGTTATAACCAGGGCCCGGATTTACATGACATGTCATCTTTTTTTTGTCCATCAGAGACAATGCTCAGTTGTACATAAATTCTGTTCATGATCCCCCCTGGTTGTAGAAATGTTTATTTTATTGGTCATTTTTTGGTCATTTTTCTAGCTTTTTTTGTTAAATAAGTCATTTTTAAGCATTTTTTTGGAAAGTAAATATAAAATTTTTTGAAAATCACTCTAAAAAGTTTATATATTTGAATTATGGGTGCTTTGATGAAGCATTAATATTCAAAGATTAGATATTTTACCACACACATGTTGACTGAAGAAGATAATGTGCAAGCCCTTTATCTGCGTGCTTATAAAATCCACAATCCTTGTGAAACCTTCACTACACCTAAGTGGGAAAGGGTTGCAGGAGGAGGGGAGAGCAATTTTTAGGGTTCAAAAGAACTTTGTACCATCTTTACATTCCTGGTGAGTCACTCACAATACCATGTCTGGAAAGGGCTGCAGGGGGATGGGAAGCTATCGCTTTTAAAGCAGGTATTTGTATTCCAATGTTAAGTAGAACACATGATTTTATCTGTCACAAGATTTTAAATGCAGAGTTTTCATTTATAAAGTGCACATTATATTTATTCATTTGCAATCATTTTATGTTTATTTAGAATGCCTTAAACCAAACCATCTAAAGCGAGTCATTTGAGGCAAATTATTACTTAATTTGGAGAGGATATATTCTCTACAGAGAGTGAAATACTTTTCTATAAAATATGTGAAGTGAAAGTGGCTGGAAACAGATAAAAGATTTAACCATTCAAAAGCATATCAGTCACAACAAATATGTTCTTGGTATCCAGAATATCGATAAAAAGAAAACCTCTCAATTATTACTTGCAGAAAATACATTCACGAATAAAAAATAATCCTCAACATTTTATATAGATTTGTGTGACGTTCTTGTGTCTGCAAACATTCCTCTGTGGAAAATGAGCAATGTTAAACTAAAGGATTTTCTAGGAATGTAAACAGGTGATTATATTCCAGACGAGTCCACACAATAAAAACTGGTAATGGAGAGACCAGAAGAGATATTTTTGCTCGCGTGTATAGTGTAAATTATAACTCTTGTAATAAATACATCATATTATGAAATTTCAATCAAATTTTTTAGGTATTTTTTGCACATTTACAGTTATTACTTAGAGTTTTTAGCTTCATTTTATAGGTCATTTTTTGGCAATTTTAAGTTAATCGAAATCCGGACCCTGATTATAGCATTTACTTCCCTGTTTAGAATGATGGTAAGCGTGGATAAGTGTACACCTCTACAGCTACAGTAGGATTATGGTTAAACTAAAGGTTTAAGTAATATAAAAATTCCTTTTCTCATTCAACATTGAAACTACTTTGTATATATTATTAATATACATTAGGTATTGATATTTTATTTCAGAAGTTGCATCTACCGATCTCATGACTTGACGTGTGAGAATATTAAAATTGCTTGGATAACTTTTGTAAATGTTAAAAACTATTCTTCCTATCTGAAGATGACTGAAATACTACAAGTGTAAGTTTTGAAATTATTAAGCAAAGTTTCTCTCAAAGAAATACCCAAAAATCTTAAAATAACATCATTTTTGGAAATATGCTTCTGATAACACGCACTTACATAATTCACATAAAATAAAAATATTTTTAGATAAATGTTTTAGATTGAGAACAAAATAATATCCCAGTTAGGAAAAATTACCTTTATACATGATCATTTAAAACATTCTCATATTGTCTGGCTTTCCGGTAATGCGGAGGCTGGGATTCAAATCCTGGTAATGTTTACTAAGCTTACATGGTTTATCCACTTTCTGTATAAACTAAATTAATTAGTAAATTATGCCTTCCTCTACCTTAACCCACTTGTGTAAATATGCAGGGAGAAATATTTCTCATTATCACTCTATAAACCTGAAAACATCAAATTTGGCAGTGATAATTTTTGGGCTGTTCGACATTTGAGCCCGAGATACACTGATCAATAGACATTCATGCAGCTGAATGACCTAAAGCATAATGTTTTCATTACAATAATTACTTCAATTAATTTCCAATCATTTAGTAACGGTAATTTTCATGAAACTGATATAGATCTATTTATTTTACAATCCCTCCTCTCAACAGCGTCAACACTAACAATACCCTTTAATCCATGTGAACAGCTTCTAATCCTTGGTGAGAATCATATCAAAGATCCCAGGTAATCGCTACTCCCTAGCTGCACTATCACGTTAACAAGACAATAATCCGAGTAAATAAAAGTATTAGACCTTAATCAACATCCGTATAAAGCCAGTGTTCAACGTGTATCTTTCCCTAACGTTTTACTGCCAACAGCGACAAGATGGCTCCCTGCCTCTTCTATTTGACCGCCATCTTGGCAACATTGCTTCAGCTCTGCGGCACTCTACCCCTGGAGGAAGTCATACCTGATGTTGGTAAGGTGACGATTATCTTACTATGGGGCTACTAACTATTAGGAAAGTATTTATAGTTAGCTCAGGATGGATAATACCTTACCTGCTAGATGAACAAATTGGTCAACCGTGGGCTCAGACAATTGAATCAAGTTGGTTTGGCTAGTACACAGATGTCCAACATGGATTTTATCTAGCCCGCATACAATGACTACAACGTGAACTTGATTTTAGAGGTTTGGATGTTAGATTGAAAATATTAAACTCGTGCATTAGATCTTAAAAATCTACATGATAATAAAACGAGCGATTATGACCGACTCTTTATAACCTGCTGGTCTAGTCTTAACTCCGTAATGTAAAGATTTTTTTTGCTATAAATGAAATAGCTACCTATACCTATACCTATAAACCTCTCGTTGCCATTAGTAGCTGAGTGCTAAGCCCAGGAGCTTTGTTAATCAGAAATCTCACGAAATTAGTAAATTATTAATAATAAAAGACTTTGTATTTCTTTTTTAAAATCATGTTTGATAAATTAATTAAAATACTTAATCTCTTCAGAGTAGTCAGAAATTAAGTGTAAAATAATCATTTATGCAATAAGACTAAAAAAAAGGCTAGTATATATTCCCTGTTGGAACATTAACTTGGATTAAATATAGATATTATATATTTATATAATATATTTTTTTAAGTGTCAGAAATAGTTGGGAGGATGTGAGGGTATCCGAACCACCAAAGGAGAGGAAATATGTCATCAAGCTCATTTATAATTTAAGTTGGGCACCCCACAGGCTCCTAACCAAGGGTCTTTGTGCTTTGTTCATAATCCCCTAGTTGGGTAACCATATAGGTCTAAGGATATTTTTAAAAGATATAAAATAGATATGGAGTAGTCAGTATTGACTAAATATATTTAGGATTTATCTCACGGTAGTTGAAATCAACTCCATCTGTTAAAAGTGATAGCTGTATAACACAAAGATAAGAAGACGAGAGTAGACCTAGTAATATTTTCAACAGTTGCCTAGGGTCTTTCATAGGTTTATCTGACGACTATAATAATAACAAATATAATAATAAACCTGGCAGTCTAGGGGTGAGGTGACAGACTTCAGTGCTGGGGTTCTGGGGTTCAATCCTCGGTCCCGGCACAGATTTATCTGTATTGACAAACCCTTCCTTCACTTCTGACAAGACGTGTATTAATCACAACTTGTGAATTTGTGGAATTCTAGACCTCCACCGTGGTTCGGATCCCAACATAAACTGTAGGTCCCCCATTTCATCTCACAATCGCCCTACCATTACACATTAGCATAAGTGCGTATAGCCTGAACGGGTAGTATGACGCGGTACTAATAATAATAATAATAATAATAATAATAATAGCCTTGAGTTATTTAAATATCAAACTGGGAAAATGTATACAATAATTTTCATTTTTAGATATCTGAAAAAGTATAAATAGTATAAACATAATATGTTGTTGGACTCACAGAGCTAGGGGAGAGCTGGAGCTTTTTGTTTTGACTAGGAAGGCCAAGGTTAAATCCTCCATATTCGTGGACTTTCTTGAAGATAATTTTGTGTATGTGTGTGTGTATGGACACCAAGATGTACGAATATTTACCAACAATAATATTAATTATATATGTTTAACTTCAATAGTTTTAGCATAAGTAATTAGAATGATTGCGACGTCCATTCTCATCAGTGGGCCAGAGAGTGAATATGTGTATTCCATTTGGGATTATAACTAAGACTCACCGATTAGTTCAAATTTTATAAGAAATATCCACACGCAAATAAATACCACCAAACTGTCACATTTATTCTCCATCTCACCATTAAAAAATACTAATACATAGCACAAAGCCGAGTATATTTTAGTCCAAAATTGATAAAATAGGCCATTATTTTCAAGTACACCATGTTCAAATTAAATATAACTAATTAGCTATGATTAAATATATTATATAATCTAGTTTCGCCAAACAATACCATCAACTCCCACGGCAAATGAGTGAAAAGTATCAGGGCGACATAGTTCTGAATGTGTGGAAGGATGCAACGATAGATATTATTTAGTATTGTTGAAATGGTTGTGTATTTCCAGGTACTCTCGCCAAGCAGCGCCATCAGTTCCCATGGCAAGTGAGTGGGAAGTTTCAATTAAAATAGGCCATTATTTTCAAGTACACCATGTTCAAATTAAATATAATTAATTAGCTATGATTAAATATATTATATATTCTAGTTTCGCCAAACAATACCATCAACTCCCACGGCAAATGAGTGAAAAGTATCAGGGTGACATAGTTCTGAATGTGTGGAAGGATGCAACGATAGATATTATTTAGTATTTTTGAAATGGTTGTGTATTTCCAGGTACTCTCGCCAAGCAGCGCCATCAGTTCCGAAGGCAAGTGAGTGGGAAGTTTCAAGGTGACATAGTTCTGAATGTCTCGAAGGATGCAAAGATAGATATTATTTAGTATTGTTGAAATGGTTGCTTATTTCCAGGTACTCTCGCCAAGCAGCGCCATCAGTTCCCATGGCAAGTGAGTGGGAAGTTTCAAGGTGACATCATCATGAGAGATTCTAAGCAAGCAAGGAATGGACTAATAGATCAAACAACAAGATGGCCCAATGGAGTAGTCCCTTACTACATTGATCCCATGTTCAGTGAGAGATTATTCAATACATAGTAATTCATTAATACAGAATAGCAGTTTGTAGGCCTATCACGGAAGAAGTAGAAAATATCTCCAAGGAAGTGTATTATTTTAATATTATTAGACACATAAGCGAGTTTCACGAACAAAGAAAATGCATTAAGAGTAAATGTAAGAATTATACAGCAATTATATTGTTGAGTATTTGAGGCAAAGTTTTTGTGAGGGTTTTAATTGAAAGGATGCGTGAAAAACTGCGCACAAGATTTGGGGTGTGCATTGTGGTCTCATGCCAGGCAGAGGTTGTATTGATCAGATATTTGCATTGCAACACTTGATTGCGAAATGTATGCCAGTAAGGAAGAAAGTTTACTGTGTATTCGTTGATCTGGAGAAAGACTACGATTGGGTGAGTAGAAGTATATTATAGAATGTTTTGAGAGTGAGGTGTGGCCGCATGGTTAGTAAATGTATGATTGGTGGTGTATGATAGAATCAAAGCCTACGTTAGGATGGGTGGGGCTCTTAGTGAATAGTTTGACATAGAACAGGGTGCTAGACAATGATTTGTAATGTATTCATTGATAAGAGAATGAGAGATGCTTGTGAGGACGCGGTTGGTGTACAAATGGACAATGCGAATGTGTGAGGGGTGCTATTTGCAGATTATGCTATATTTATGGCTGAGGATTAAAGTTATTTGCAAAATGAATTAACTCGTTTGAATGTGGTGACATGCAGAATGAATCATCGTATAAATGTCTCCTAAACTAAGGTAACTAGATTTTGATAAGCACGAATCAGGAAATGATTGTAAGGTTAATATAATTGAAAATTGTTAGAAAAATTGAATGAGTTTGTTTATTTCAGCAGAGTTTTCTATAAAAATTGAAGTATAGTTGGTGAAACAGACAGACGGGTGAATGGAATCTCTGAGATTAGTTGGATGTATGTGGCTTATTGCAAAGAATGAAGTAGTATCGAAAGAGAAAAAGATTGCCACATATAAAATCGTGTTGACGCTTAACATTGTTTTATGAATGTGAAGCGTGAGTTTGTAGGAGAAACACAAGAGCAAGATGAATGCGGTGGTAATGAGATATCTAATAAATGTTTCTGGAAATACTGATATGGACACAGTCAGTAATGAATAGGTGCTGAAGGAGTGTGGCTTTAAAATGAATCCATTAGGTCAATTCGAAAGAGTAGTCTCACGTTAGTTTGGCCATGTAGAGAGGACGAGTGTGGATTGAGTGATGAGGCAAATATATGAAGATAGGGTGTGTGGATCAAAAGGAAGTGGTAGGCGATGTAAGAGTATTTAAATGTTGTAGACTAATATGTGAAAAAGAGAAACAATAATTTTAATAATAAAAGAATATGTATGACTTGGTGTATGGGAATTGTTGAAGCTAAGGGTATATACAAGAATAGGGAAGTGTAGAGAAAGTTAGTGAGCATGATTAGTACGGAGATGTTGTTTTTTGAGCTATATGCACAGTTTCTTGCCAACTCTGTAAGGGAACGCTGTGGTTAGGTATGTATATATGTATAAATAACTTGTTTCATCTACAACCTGGATGTAAAGTGAACTCTCAATTTCAAGGGTAATGTAGGTTAGAAGAAAACGATTAATTCAAAATTACGGCTAATAAAAATTAAAATTTATTTAATTACTTACATAACTGGACCATTTTATAATTTGGTCATTTTTTTCTGCTCTTTATTTTGATTAGTTGTTTTACTTCCTTAGCAATAGCTATTCAAGAGTTATCCTGCTTCTAAACATAGCTTAACGCTTACTATACGGCTGGCAGCGTGTCATGCGCAAAGGGTATCATCAAACAGAAAGTCCTGTATTTTTGTGATAGTTTAATGGTTTGCTTAAACAATTGCGAATCTTCAAAATAGTCAATATGGTGTTCACAGTAACTAAAGAATGGAGGATGACTGAAAATCTTATACTTGTGTTTTCGATGTTTTATATTCACCCAATAAGACAGATCCTCCGTATAAAGTTTGTCCCAACCTTTCGTTTACTCAATGAACATCACAGTTTATGTAGAAGCAAAGCGAACTCCAAATATAAGTTTGCAATACTATCATCAAAGGAAGCCATTTTCTTTTTTAATGGTCTGGACAAGTTCTGAACAAATAGCACAAAGAAAAAGTTAGTCAATTCTTAGGTAATATTGAACTAAAAAGATTTGCTCGTTCTCATTAATTGTAGGATTGTACCAGTTTGGACAAAAGTTTCCTTGAATTGTTAAATCTAGGAAGGAAATTTGGAGGCATAAGCTTGGTTCTGCAGCATCAGACTTGTTTGTAAGATATAAGTTTGTCAATGCTGGAATAGTGAAAAAAATATTTGATCGTCAGTTTTATTAAGAATAAATCACACTATTGAGAAATAGTGCAGGACCTTATTAATATGAACAAATTAAAAATAATAATCATTATTAATAATATCACTATTATCACACAGATACAAAAATTAAGGACGATAATTAGGAAACTACTGACAACAGCATATCATTAAACATGGTTAGTGAGTTTAAATATTTAGGAGTAATTTTTACTAGTAATAACGATATTGGAGTGGAAATTAGTAAATAAATACAATTAGAAAATACATTATATTTCTCTGTCAGTAAGTTGTTGACATCTCTCTTCTTGTAAGGGAATGTAAAATTCAGAATATACAAAACAATAGTGTGACTGGTTGTTCTCTGTGGTTGTGAAACGTGGTATATTATCTCACATGAAGAAAATAAACTTATAAGGTTCAAAAATAAAGTACTTAGGAAGGTATTGGCATAAAAAAATATTGATGAATATAATGGAGAGTGGAATAGCTTACATAGTGATCAGTTACATAATATGTAGTCAACATAAGGCATTGTTAGGGTAAACAAATCTCGCAAATTACTATGGGAAGTGCATGTATCGTGAATGTAAGTATCTAGAATCTTGTTCAGGGTATTGACAGGAAAACCCAATGGGAAGAGACCATTGGGAAGACCTAGACGCAGATGGGAAAGTAACATTATAATAGACCAGAAAGAGATAGTGTATTGAGGTGGACTGGATAAAGCTAGCTCAAGGTAGTGTGATAAATGGCGTACTTTTGTAAGTGTGGCTATGAACTTTCGACTTACTAAGACTATAGCTACTAAGGTACTAAGGTATAGCTATTTTTACCATTATTAATTATTTCCTTTTTGTGAGTTAATGAGGTTGATCTGTCTCAACTCGGGAAAGAATAATTCCTTAAGGTGGCCAACATTTAAGCACAGAGATGTGTTAACGCTTCTAGATATCCAACATTTCAAATTATGGCTTAGGCTAAAATTAAAATTAAATGTATCAACATGTACTTAAATTATAAAAATTCAATTTCAATGTTTTAAATTATAAAACGCATTTCATAATATGACGCAGTTATAATATTATGATAAATTGTTTGAAACATACTCATAGATATAGTTTTCCTTAATAATCTAGTAATTTAAAATTAAGAAAATGAGGATCATTTTAGTATTTTGTTAACGTTAGAGCTGGCATTCTCATAAGAAATATAATATATATTCCTCTTAAAATAGACAGAACCCTTAATCCCGTTTATAAACCATAGTGGAAACATCCTAATGATTTTTTTTTGTAACAAGGTTACTATTTTAATAATAAATTTTCATGGGTTGAATTGTATTTTCGTGCATGATGAGACTCTGCAACTAGACTTATCGATGAAATAAACAAGATTATGCTGGTTGATTGTGTAGGTCCACTTTATATCACCATACTCATACGTATATAGCTTATGTTTACTATTGTGGTAAGTTAAGCCTCATAATATGACTGTAGAGAACTTAAATTGTAGAATTATTGCACTGAAGCTTTGGTCCTTTATGACAAATGAACAACTGAATAAAAAGCTTGTTTAAGTAGTTTGAGTCAGGCCTAAACTATATTTAGTCACATAAAAAGTGGTGCAATTTGACTTCACTTGTCAAACAGATAAGATACAATTAAAAGGTGGATGGTTAGGCTACATATCTATTTGGAGAAGTTCACGATTCAAAAAAAGACAAAATTTTCCGTGATTACACAATACTAACAACTAACTTAAATCCAAAAGTCAAAGCAAATCATGTGTAAATTAGGAGACTACATGTACCATAAGATAGCACCCTTCAAACGTAATCTCAGGTATTAATTCGTTTTATGGAGGAACAAAAGCGAATAAAAAACCAAAGAAACACCAAAAGCAAACGAACAAATTTTGTACATATACATTTTTCCTTTGGAAATAGATGAATAAATAAAGATAAATTTTATGTTGACACTAAAGATTTTATCAGAAATAAAAAGATTGTTAAATGGGTTTTTTTATTTGTGTTTAGAGTTGAAAACTTGATCAATATTATGACATTAGATAATATTATCAAGCACTAAACAAAATATCTTGAAAATATCCAAAATGTTTTTCTGCTTTTTTTCTTTAAAACATTTTTTTAAATTCATGTAATTGGACACATTTTTAACTCTCACTACTAAGTTTTGTATGCCAGAGTACATTCTGTAAGACGGAGAGATTAAAGGCTGGACTGGACCTGGAACATAAAACAAATAATACATTATTATTAAATTGTTGGTTTCTCACAACAATTCGTTCTTCTCAGGTGACGATCAGGTGGCAACTATCCATAGCGCCTTCAACGAGTTCCACACGAGGACTTGCATCAGATTCCGCCCTTACGTCACTACCGACAGAGATTACATCTACATCGACGGAGATTCCACCGGATGTTGGTCTTACGTCGGCAGACTCAATGGGGCAAGTGTTAAGCTTTAAAACAATCTTGTGTTTTGTGCACCACATATTAAAGCGCATCTGGAAAATACATATATTTATACTTATGAGGTAGGAATGAATAAGGTAAAATTTAGAGGAAATTTGAATGGAGATAGTGTGAAACCATTTAAGAAAATTAGGCTGTACCGTACATTGGCTGTAATTTGAAATCCAATCTTCTCGTCACTGA
The DNA here is from genome assembly GCA_902151455.1 of Timema bartmani. Lineage (NCBI taxonomy): Eukaryota > Metazoa > Arthropoda > Insecta > Phasmatodea > Timematidae > Timema > Timema bartmani. Next base: position 67,888 of record CABFWB010003270.1, on the reverse strand, counting down.
CCCACAAGACCAGGCAATACTGACGCTTTTGTTAGATGTACCCACCCATGGTGGTTGTACTAGTTCTCAATACCAAATTGGTGCATTAGTATAGTTTAACTCACCACATTCTATCTACCACCTTCTATTATTATAGCGAGTGTTGGGTGTTGTTTTAAAATATTTTCTGATCTTCCTGATTCATTAGTTTTAAAACTAGAAAAAACTAAATAAAACCAGTTTCATATCTTACTAATTTCCACTGTTTGTAGCAGTAAGAAAAACTGCATGTCTTAGATATCTCATTTAAACCACATCTATCTTGGTCTTTTATTTCTCCAGACAAACCGACGTTTCACAGCCGTACAACAACACACTTTTATATATATGGTACTCTCATCTTTGCCTTTTAGATACTAGTTCATTCTTTGCAATAAACCACATGCACTCAAATAATCTCCGAGATACATTCACCCGTTTGTCAATTTCACCATCTATTCTTCCATTTTACAAACTATTCTGCCAAGATACACAAAATCATTCATTCTTTCTAACAGTTTTCCATTTGTACATAGCTGACAAGCATTTCCTGATCCATCCTTATAAAAAACTATCAATTTAGTTTTGGAGACATTTATACGAAGATATATATTGCTTGTTGCCACATTCAAACAATTTATTGCATTCTGCAAGTCACTTTCGTTCTCACCCATTAATACTTTATCATCTGCATATAGCAGCACTCTCACATTCACATTGTCCACTTGTACGCCAACCACGTTCTCACAAGCATCCCTCGTATCCATGAAAACATTAAATAACTATCGAGACATAACACAACCTTGTCTAACACCATGTTCAATATTAAACCCTTTGCTCAAAGCTTTATCCACCCTAACATACGCTTTAATTCCATCATACACCACCATAATTGCAGTTAATAACCATGCATCCCCAACATAATCTCTAAGAACATTCCAAAACATACTCCTATTCACCAGATCGTACGATTTCTCCAGATCCACATATGCACAGTACACTTTCTTCATTTATGCTATACATTTCTCAATCACTTGTTGCAATGCAAATATCTTGTGTCCGTATAACCTCTACATGGCATGAAGCCATAGTGCAAACCCCAAATTTTGTCAGTAGTTTATTAACGCACTCTCTCAATTAAGACTCCCAAAAACTTTGCCTGGAAATCTCATCAAACTAATTGCCCAATAATAGCTAAATTAAATACATCAATTCCAGGGCCAGCTCTTAAACCTCCAACTTAACGGCTGCGTGCACCACGGTGTCGCAGTCCACGAATTGCTCCACGCCCTTGGATTCTTCCACCAGCAAAGTGCGACAGAAAGGGACCAACACATCAGGATCCTGTGGTGGAATATTGAGTCAGGTACTATGTCAGGGCTTGATGCGTAACATTAGACACAATCATAAGTTAGTTTTTTTATCACCGTATATTACTACCCATTCGTATTATACGCCCGTGTACCAATTGCACTAATATAATAGTAAGTTGGGTAAGTTGAATTTATATTAAGGGTACATGCATTTGTGTGGAGGGATAGTGGGTAAACATATAGGCTAAACCTCACTCAGTGCACCCGACCGAGATCGAACCACGATCTCCTTCTGCCTAGACAATGCGGTAGTTTGTTAGTTGTGCTTTAACACACACACATATATATACATACATACATGGTTTTAGTACTGCGTTTTACTATCCGTTCGATTTGTACGCATTTGTGCTAGTTACGACAGTACAGGGTTATCCAAAAGTCACTCAAGCCTGTTTTTCCAAGGATATTTCTCTCTGTTTTAGTACTGCGTTTTACTATCCGTTCGATTTGTACGCATTTGTGCTAGTTACGACAATACAGGGTTATCCAAAAGTCACTCAAGCCTGTTTTTCCAAGGATATTTCTCTCAAAAAATCTTGGAAAATGAACATGTTGTTTATATTTATGGCAACACTGTAATGTTGGTTGGGTGTTGTGTAGGCCGTGTGACCTTGAGACATGCACTAGGTCTAGCCATTTGTAGTTACAGCATTTGAAAGTGTAAGATGAGTTTTTCACGAGCAGAGCGAGTATTCATTTTGGAACATTATTTTAAGACCAATTCGTACACGAAATGCCAATAATCGTTTGTGCGAAGTTTTCCAGAATCCCGCGTGCCAAATAAATCAACAATATGCCGAATTGTACACTGTTTTCGTGAAACAGGTAGCGTGAGTGACAAGAAGCGTTCTGGCCAGCCTTCAAGTCTGAGTGATCAAAAATTGGAATAAGTTTAGTCAGTGCTTAAAACGGTCACCCAGGAAGTTCCTATAAAGATTATCACAGCAGACTTGATTGAGCTGTGGAATAATGCGAGGCGGCTGAAACTTGTGCCTTACAAAATCCACACAATTCAAGAACTCAAGGAACCAGGCAAAGGGAGAGATTGCGATAATGTGAATGGTTCCGAAAACTTGTGATCACGACAATGCTGGCTGAGTTTCTTTGGTGACCGTGTGATTTCTAAGGTTTTGTGGCCACCTCGTTCTCCTGACCTAACACTATCTGATTTGTTTCTGTGCGGAAACTTAAAACAGACAGTGTTTGCAAACAACCTTCAAACCTTGGCTGAACTGCAAACCAACATTGAGAGGTGCATTGCAACCATACCAGGCAATGATTCACCGTGTGTCTAGAAATATGGTTAAACGAGTGAATTTGTGTTACAGAGAAGGTGGATCACACTTTCAGCACCTTCTGTGATTTGCTTATGGTTTATTGTTTGGTTTACATTAGATGTATATATTATATGGCACAAAATATAAGTTTTTCCTTTGGGTTGCGTGAATTTTGGATCTACTTGTATATTAGGGAGATTGAAGGTTGAATATAGAAGAAGTATACCCGTATTTTCGTAGAGGGAGAGTGGAAAGCCATTAAGAAAAGACCATTATATGTACATCTGATCGGAATTCGATCCCTGATCCCCCCTTCTTTGCAATCTAGCTTATAGCGAGAGTGACGTCTAAGACCGTATTATAAACTATTTAAATAAAATTAGTGCTAAATACCTAACGTAAAAGTGACTTCAAATTATTCAAAATTGCATACAGTTTTCAAATTTGTCTTTAGATACAGCTAGTTAATAAAATATCCCTTCAGGGTAGAGCATTGAGAAGCGTTGCACACGTTTAGAAATCCTGGATTATTTATGAAAGGTTTTGATGTTTTTTAATATTGTTTTAACTAAAATGTAAGCGAAAGTTCTGACTAGTTAAAATGTTTAAATTTTAAATTTAAAGTATTTTTGAAAAACATGTGGTAGCTTACATAAAACATTATTAACAATCTCACACTGTTTAAAAATATTCTGTTTTGACCCTATCAGATTATGTCTTTATTTGATAGAAGGAGGCTAGAGATAGATTTCTTATCTATTGTAAAAGCTGGTCTGATGCCTGCTGATAATTTTCGCCTACATTTTGTTGAAAACGATACATAAAAATATCAAACAAAATCTTTAATAATTCAGGATTTCTTAATGTCCGCAATGCCCTCTCATGTAGCACCCTTAACATATGTGTACATTAACACACGAACGTATACACACCACACATAAACTAAGGCGATTGGTTTTGTTGGTTAAGTTATGAGACCCTTGATTAGCTGTTACTACTTTTCTAGAAATGTATTACTTAAAAGTAGATGAACTTAATACTTCACATGTTATTTCACATCCTAATGTGGACAAAACATGTTTTTAATTTACTTATTAAGTATTTGAAATTTTAACAAGTATTATTTAATCTTGCAACCAAACGACACTATATAAATTGTTAAATATGTTTTCTAAATTCAAATACCAACATGACTTTCCAATTTTGTTCCATAGCCAACATTACGATGACAGATATTTTAATCATGTATATATTTATTTGGGGTATTTAACATGAACATTATGAGTAGACTGATTATAACAGCACATGACTTACACACTAACATAATTTTATATCAGACTCAACACCCAATCACATTAATTAATTCATTACTGTGAAATGGGAAGCAATTTCACCAATGATATATATAATTGGCCAGTACCCTTAGCTCAGTGGGCAGACACGCTACCAACTGGGCTAGGATGTCCGGATCAGAATGTAATTGCTGGACGTGAGAGAGCTCATGCCCCACGATTGTGATTTGTTCCAGGGATGGAGTACAACTTTGACAAGTACGACGACAGCTACATAACCAGCTACGATACGGAGTATGACTACAAAAGCATCATGCACTACAACGGATACGCGTTTTCCTCCAACGGACAACCAACCATCCAAGCTATCGTACGTCTCATTATACTCCCCTTATGTCCTGGGTCTTACGTTCTATCCGGGATATCCACATTGTTCCACTAATAGGACAGGGAGGAGCAAGGCTGAAGGCAGACTAGCATTTCAGGGGACACAGCCCTCAACGGCCACAAACAGAGAAAAATTACTAATATTAAATGCCTCTAGAAGCTATCTGGAATTAGTTTTATTGTAATTAAGGGCAGTGATTAAATACATCAAGTTATTTTAATTTGTTTAATATTTAGAAACTTACATAGCACGTCTTCCCTCCAAGTCTGAAAATTATGCTAAGCACTTATTAAATAAAGACATACCCAGTGATGGCAGAACCAGGGAGTGGAATTTCAGGGGGAAACAGGGGGGAAGTGAGGTTTCAGTAGGGGGAGTGGGATTTCAAGGGAATAATAATTTTTGCCCCCTTCTAGATTTATTTCCCTCCCCTCTTATATTTTCGAATATGATACACTTAAAATAAATTCAAATAGCATATAAATATAAAGGCATTGATTGAATTAAAATTTAAAAATTCAGGTAATGACCCTTATAATTTTCTTTTAGAGTCGTCAAATTAAAAAAAAAGAAAAGATGAGCTAGGGTCATCCCAGATAGATTCCATAGGAGTTTAATTTTCAAACAAATTCGAGGATCTGTTCAATAGTTTTAAGGCATCAAATTGTCAAGGGTTTGTAGGGGGAGGACTCCCTAAACTCTTTAAGATGGGGAAGGGGGGATAAGTCCCTCTAAATCCCTTTTTGGTTCATTGGCCTTCCCCCCCTTTATTTTTAAATTAAGGTTCTGCTGCCCCCCTGACAGCCAACATTGATAATTTTGGAGATGATTTTGTTTTTCTCTAATAAGGTTAAAGGTTTACAAAATTCTGTTTGTAGAAAAGGTTCAGTTATCCCCCCACCCATAGTTGCACACTTTTCAAATAATGGTATTTCCGGGAGGAAGGTGGTATTTAGAGGATCCAGACAACTCGGATTGGTTTGTACAACTCGAGACATAAAATATTATTCTTTAAAGGAAGTGTACAGTAATTTGTGTTGAGGGGGAGTGGGAGACCCTTCAGTTGAGATTCGAGCGCTTAGCTCTCCGTCCCTAACAAATGCAATCAGTTGAGATTCGAGCGCTTAGCTCTCCGTCCCTAACAAATCAGGCTAGTTACCCTTGTCCATAGGACCACTGGTAAGATAGCTCTATTCACTAGAGTTAGATGCGCTTGTCTAGGTTAGGCTAGTTTGAATGTTTATACATAAAATTGTACTGTATATAGAACTTAGAAACTTATAATACCACATTTAAGAGAATGCACCATCATGTGTCAGTAAATATTATAATAAAATATCATTGCAGCTAAAATCTTCAACGTGCTTGTTGAGATTCAAATCCCAGGCTTCCAGGTGAAAACTGAGATTTCTTGCTTTCTTGTAACTTGCTTTGTCATTCAGAGCTTAAGATTGTATAAACTTATGAAACTCTGTGAGTTGTGATACTGGTTCTAGTAGAGGAAGGATATGAAGGCATATAAATAGGAATTTCACAGTATGAGTAGGTTTATATAAATAGTTATTTTAGTGATGATTAATAATAATAATAATAATAATAATAATAATAATAATAATAATAATAATAATAATAATAATAATAATAATAATAATTTGTTCTTAGTCTGGAGACGTCTCGCTTGGCCAGATCGTTGAAATGACGGAGAAGGATATCATCAAGCTTGAAAAGATGTACGGATGCCGATCTTAAGATGTCAACGCTTCTTTTTGTCTTTTCAGTGTTACATACTTGACAAATAAGGTCTGGTTCCCCTTATACCTACTCATGGACGATTTTCCCGTACTTAATTCAGTATAAGATGTGTATTACCAATTACCACAAAGATTATTATTAAAACAAACAGCTATCTTGAAAATTGGTGCGTAATATGTTTCTAGAGCAAGTACTAGTGCCTTGTCTTCCAAACAAAAGTTAGACGAAATGTCTCAGTTTTGAAAAAATGTTTGAAGGAAAAGTTTTTAACTAAATGTATTTTATACAATTCATATGTTTATAGTTAGAGAAATATTACAAATTGTCTCAAAAGTTTATAATTATTGAATCATGATCATTATAAAAACAATTTTCCGAAATAAATATGCTTTCGTTGGTAACAACTTATCTTTAACAAGAATGAAAACAATCGCCAGGTAAATGCACGTCGTATATTTAATTGTAGAGTATTCAAAGGCTATTTAATGATATTTGACATAAATATGCCAGCACAATTTTCATTACTGAATTAGTTATGAAAACATTTTCTGTGTCTATGATGCACTATTTACAAACTTACAGAAAATAATATAAAGGAAGACAGATGCAAGAGGAATCTTATGGAGCGAACAGAAATATAAAAATGGAACAGCAAATATTAATAAAATCTCAATTTATTTACCTTCAAGAAACCAGAATTGACTTCATCTGTCAAAATTGGCCACAGCAGAACACATCTTTGCCTGTATTATAAATTGAGAATAGATTTAGTAACCTAAACTGTCAGATAAGTTTATTTCAATGTCAGTCTGATTATATATATACTATGATTAATGATGTATTAATATACAAAAAATAAAGCAATGTAATACATAATTTTATTTTGAAAAAGTATCTGATAAGATAATTAATATCTTTATTTTATATATATAAATAAAATGAGTTTGTATATCAAGAGAATGGCGTGATACTTACCAAACGCAATATTTTGAAATTATATAAATTAATATCCTTGTGCATCCTTGAAGCCTGAATTTTAAAATTCTCACTAGATTTTTTAACTAATTAGAAATTAGTTAGAAATTAAATCAAGCTTAAAATATTTCTCCCAGGCATTGCCAGGTATTTCAGTTAGTCTTTAATAAAATAAACCTAGCCATGATTCTTGCACCTCTAAGTTTAGTTATCAATAATAATTAATTGATCTTACACTGATATTTCAGCTGTTTTAGCATCACGTCTTACTACACGTTTGGTTGTTAGAGTGGTTGGTTCGTGAAACCAAAGGTTCAGGACCCAAATGATGATACAGATTTATGTTTATTTACATACTAAGGACCAACAACTCTTGGACTAGATTGTGTCAGTTTATTCCTAATAGCTTATATAGCTATAAATATTTGCTAATATTATATCCAAATTAATATTGGTCGTTAAGTTGTAGGCATGTATATATATTTGAGAAATATTCATATATACTGTACATATACAAATTATGTATTTTAGATAATTTCTGGTTTAAATTGAGAAAACACTACAAATCTTCAAAATTGGCCTATTTGATTTTACCTATATGTAAAAAAAATGTTTTTAGTTCAATAAATATATTATATTTTTTAATATATTTATTTAATTTATCAATATTATAATTATTTTTTTATTTTTAGTATAGTTATTTTTTTAAAGAAATTTTCTACTAGCACAACATTATTTTAAGTTTATTATTCTTATAATATAATATTTAAACTTCTTCAATAATTAAGATTCTCAATGATAATAATTTATTCCATTAGGATTTATCAAGAAGTTTTGTAGTAAGCAGATAAATCTAAAGATATATCTAAGACCAGAGCTTGTCTTATTTTAAGATCGGGAACCTTATCTTACCTAATCCAATGTAATCCTACGAATGAGCTTGAGAACCTTTTATATCTGTATATTCATTTGTTTAGCACAGAATCTTACAACCCATTGGGGATATAAGCATATGTACAAATTACGTCAATGTGTTAGAAATGAGAAAGGCTGTATTTAGATGAAGTATATTTAATTTGTATGGAGGTAGAGTGGAAAACTATTTAGGAAATAAAATCCTCATCACATATGACCAGGTATAGAGCCCCAATCTCTTCATCTCCGATCTCTCAGTAGTCCAGTATATTGTGAGAGTGACGCCTTAAGAGTTAAACCATTCATCCATCGAAGCGGGGGCTCTTGAATTGAGCCAATCGTTAATACAATTATATATTGAAACAACAAATAACAACTTCTCCCTACAACGCTGGTGGGCCCCATTTAGATTGATTTGCCAACTATAGCGAGTCTTGAACCCCTAAACTCCTGTCTGAAAGCTCTACAATAATTAAATACATTAAACTGTATGCAACTACACATGTTTTGAAGACCTTCATACCTGGACTTACTAAATAAGGTTGTACCAAAACCAATGGTCATACAGATTAAATGTCAGTCTCATCTCGTCCAGTTTTTCAGTGATGGGGAGGTTGGGACTCACAGATGGATGTTCTGAAGTTATTTTTAAAAAAATGTTTCCCATCCTCTCTTCACATATATGCAGTATATTTCCTATAAATTCTAACTTCCTCATCCCTTCCACACCAGCACAATAAATATGTGTACGTGAATTCATAACAGGTAGAGAAAAGAGATGGGTGAAATAAAAATAAAATTCTAACAGTGCAGACAAACATGTTACTGAATGTAAGAAAAACAAATCAATATCACCAAGAGTAGACGTGAATACAACATAAGGTAAATATAAAATAATTTACAATAAGTTAATTTATACATACATTTAGCCACCAAACCTTTAAAATAGGTTAAAAGAAAATATAACGGCCATTTTCCCTGCTAGGTAATGTAGGTTCCCGTGTGGTGGAGGCTATAAATTATGGGAATAGTGTAGAAGGTCGACTTATACTCATGTGTCTTAGGGTAAACGAAATTTACGTTTAAAATAAAAAAAACATCGTCTTATGGATCGTATAGCGAATCATTTAATGTATAAAAACCTGCCAAAAAATTCATATCTGAGATGAGAAAGTGATTTATTGAATACAAATGCTACCTTGATTGGGCCTAGTCCATATTTCAGCTGTTTAAATGATTTTCTTTTTCTTATTTTCATATTCATATTTATAAAGATCAGAATTTGATATGTAAGAAACCATTAGATGCGATCAAGACTGAACACATACGAGTCGTACCCAGACGAAAAACCATTCAGATCAACTTTTTTTCTGGTCCAAATCACAGGGTTTGTAGTGAATCCCAGCAATGGTTTGGATATTTTGTGATTTTTGAGCAAATCTAAAGTTATTCAAAGAGTTCAACCCCATTTTTATAACACTGAAATCCTGACTTAATAACGTTAATACATTCTAGGACTAACGGAAATTATATATAGATTGAGGCCTCAATATAGAAAATGTCTAAACTTAATTATGATATTCCTCTAATGTTATGTTGTTATTTGAACATTTTTTAAAGAAACAAACGGTTCGGTAGATCTCAAGAAGTTTATTTCGTATTGTATCGTATTGTCGTATTATGAAGTTGGGGATTCCCCTTTAATTTTTTTTGAAACTTTACATTTTTGAGCACATCTTCGGTGTATTTACTTCCATAATAAAAAAAAATATTAAAATTGATTGAGTATAACTCGCTGTTGAACGTTATCAATTCACGTTTTAAATATAAAGCTATATGTTTGTTAAATTAACATATAATATTTATGATAATCCCGCATGAAAATAGTAGTGACATTCATTTTGGGTGAAACCTATTTAAATAAATGGTACGGTGCCCCACAAAGACTTTCTCACTCCTTTACCCAAAAAATAAGCCATTTACGTAAAATATAGTCTAGAAACTGGGAGGTGTCTGACATGTACCCAAGTGGGAAAAGATTATTTAATAAATATGTAAAAGAGAAAAGGAAAAAAATCCCAAAACAATCAAGGAAATCAATAAAATAAATTATATATTTAAGACGTAGCAACTAGCACATATGTGTAGCAAAAAACTGATAGCATAAACGGATAGTTTACGTAAACAAATCAATTTATGCTTGTATAGATCCTCATATAAACAAAAGCATTCCATTATATCAGTCCACAACAAGCTATACCAAACGGCAGCTGCATGTTTGTTAAGATAGTCCCAACATCTGTTGATAGAGGATATCAGGTGGTAGGCAAAACTGCCCTCTGGATGTTATCCTCAGTTTTCTAGACCAGAGACACTACTTCGTGTAGCTCCTCAATTGTCCACCTGAGGCTGAGTTAGACCTCGTTCCAGACCCACTGTTTCACCGAAGAATCTGTAAGCCCCGGGGATCGAAGCTAGGACCTGTGGATCTGTAGTCAGGAACTCTGACCACTAGACCACCACAGCCGTGGTCCAATCTTGATGGAAGTGAAACTAAATACATACATTGTTATAGTAGCATAATGGCAAACAATAGAGGATCAAATTTAACCAAATAAAATTAATTAAATATACATTTTATTTCTATAACAATAGCATCTGATGACACATCCAGTTCACGGGATATTTATCCACTAGTTCAAGCAGAAAATTCTGGAATACTTTGTATTTTGTGCATTTATTATTTCTATTGTATTGTTTGAATAGAGATGTTTATTAAATATCTCGTAAAAAATGTCCACGTTAAAAAGAATATGAATAAAAACACCCTCATAATCCAAAACACAAGGAAAAATATAAAACGTGAAAATATATTAATATAATGAATAAAAAGAGTATAATTTTAAACTTTTGTTTGTTACATCATCATAATCCAATTGTTCGGTTGTTGAGTTGATGTATTCCGATGAAAGGGAGGTTGGGGCTTTAGTTCCTGTCGGTTGTAGTAAGTTGTTTTTCCTAAATTGCTATCCATTCTTCCTCCACGCAAATTTGGGTACACTTTTTCTAAATGCAACCTTTTTCCCTAGCATATTAGTGTATTAGTACATATGCGTACATCCTTAATAGGTAGTTAGACTCGGTGACAAAAAACATCACCATAACAAAATACTTACTGTCTGGACATATAATTAATGTTAGTTTACGTCAACGGTTACGTGGACTAAATGGCTTGCACATATAGTTTGTTACGTCGGTGATGTGGAGGTCAGGGCTGGAATCCTGGCCGGATGTATAGAGTATGTTTATCAATAAAATTGTTTCCAAGATACCTTCACAAATAAAGTGGGTACATTAATTATAAAATGTGACCGTCCTCATAGACTATTTACACAATTATTGTAATTGAATATGTCTAGTTTTCAAGGATAGACACGGAGAAAAAATAAAGGTATAAGTAAGTAGGTCAGGTTATGTTACTGTTAAATATAGTAGGGACACTTGAATACTCGATTATAGGAATACCTAGAACACCGCAATATATAAAATACTCAAAATAAAATAAAATTAGGGGGGAAACAATGGAACCAAATCCATGCACTTTGACTTGAAACCCTAATTTTATGAAAATGTTTTGGTTTGGAAAACATTATATTTTATTTTCCTTTATGTAAACGTTAAAATATCCATCTCTAGTCATATATTGTGTTTACAATGCACTGTATTTTCCGGTGCGGGCTAAATTTTTTTATTAATATTATTATTTAGGACCGCGTCTTACTACCCGTTCGGGTTATACGCTTAAGTACTAATTACGCTAATGTGATTAGGAATTGGGAAGGTTGAATAGAGGAAGTGAACCCGCATTTGCGTGGAGGGAGAGTGGAAAACCATTTAGGAAAACTACTTCCAGTTCACCCGACCGAGATTCGAACCTCGATCTTCCCGTCCTCGGCAGTCGGGTTCAACACGACTAGCGCGTTAGCCAACTACGCCACCGAGTCGGGTGGCAAAAAAAGTTGTTACTTTTATTGATCTTTCTCAGTCCCATAATGGCTCTGATAAAGATGAAAGTGTTAGAGATATGAACGATACTAGTATTAACATTCAATGTCCAGCCAGTCCCTGTGATGAACGGAATGAAGGTGTCTCTTGTTGGGTCAGTTGATGGGCTTCACAGACTGATGTGCAATAGTACCTTCTGGCTCAGTGAGGAAAGCAACAGGAAGCATCCTCACTCCTCATTTTCCTAATACACCTCTTCAGTGCAGCCTAGGCTGTACTGTACGCACATACAAACAATAAAAGAAGAAAATCATATTATAAACACAAAATATTATAAACAAATTTAATTCAATCCTTATAACGTGATATATATAAGAAAAATAAAATAAAATCAATATTCAATGTCGCCAAGAATTGTTCAAGAAATTTTTGTCACGATTGATGATAATTTCCTAAGCATAGCAAAGTTTTATTTTTTGTTATTTAATTAACAATATTTTGGTTTTAATAAAATGTTATATTTTTCAAAGGGTTGAGGTGTCGAATCCAGATTTAAGCTTTGAAAGAAAATGCTACACTCAGAGTAAAAAAATAAATAAATGTAATCTCTTCGCTATGACACAAAATATACATACGATTAACACATTTATTTAGTTCTTACTTTCTCACAATCCATATGAGAAGCTCTCTCAATATTGTGATTATCAAGAAAATTGAATTCAAGATTTTTAAGGATGTTTGAATCCAAAAAGTGGTTTTCGCAATGCCGTCTTTCTATCTGTCTATTCATTGAGCTATAGTCAAAACTAATTTATCAATAGGGTGGAAAATGGGTATCTAGGGGTTTCATAATGTTTTCAAGAGGGTTTTAAAATGATTGAAACAATTATAAAAATAAGGGTAGTTTATTTAAGGATGAAAAGAGAAAATAATGATTTCTTATAATCGCCTATAGCGGGCTTTAGAAGGTGGAGATCTCAAATTTTGATATAACTGTGCAACTCTTTGTGAAACGAAAAAAAGCAATCATTAAAAGTAGAACTGTGAAAGATACAAAACTTTTGTCATCTAGATATCTTATAAACCAACAATTTACTAACTATAAGCAAATAGACTTTAAATATATGGTCTGGAAAACGGGGAGTTGAAAATTTGCATTGGTAATACACCCAAGATAGTCAGAATGTTATTTTAAAATTAGAAACTTATAAATGGGGTGCGCTCTCTAAGCTTAAATATTTCTGTGATAAAATATCTTTGAGGAGTCGTCAAAGATACATCACATTTACTTTGATCACAGATCTTTGATCAAAGAAATATGAAAGAAATGTGATAGTGTAATACCGGCCTAAGGATAAGGAATGAAGTATAGATAAAATACACTTAATTAGAATAGATAGAGGGTGAGGAAAATTACAACAAACACAAAAAGCTTGTAAAATATAACTAATTGTAAGACACAATCATACATAAGGTCCGGCCACACAGAGCACTAAGCTAGCAATGCTGTATTCGCTATTCAGGCGGAAAACAGCTCCCTTTGACAACGAAAGTGGCGACACAGAAATTTCTACGCTACGTATCAGTGTGTTTGATTCTCAAATATATTTTTTAAACGTCTCTGACGACGGACATGTCCAGTAGACCCACCGTGGTATCCAGCCACGTGCAGCCAGCAATAGTAGTGTGTTTAAAGTAAGAATATGACGTTTATGGAGCAGTTAGTTCAAGAGATAAGGAAGTGAACAAAATCAATGAAAACCGGGACCTGAACATAATATATAATGATTAAATTCACCAACCTGTTTTCTTTTCATGTTCACTTTGTGTACCCACTTTCTTTTTAAGTTTATGACGCAATGAAAGTAATAATAGAGCCTCATCGTCACTGTCATCGCTCACCCAGGGCAAACTACCCTCCAACATCTCGTATAGGTGTAGTTTCCAGTTTGGCCACTTGGCGTAGCGAACAAAACGAACATAGCGTACATAACATACGTAGCGTACGTAGCGTAGCGCTTTGTGTGGCCCCGGCAGTTGCATGGATATTAATTTATATTTCTAGGCCTTATGGTTGAAATATACAGACGATATATATCACACTTAGGCCACATGGTCTTCACATTGGAGCATTGTAGGGCAATATATTGGTTGTCGAAGTAACGAAACTATACAACATGGATTTTAAGAGAAGTATGGTACTGAAACACTAAATCTGAACCAGCAGAGAAGTAAAAACATATTAAGATGATACAGTGATAACTATAAAATATATGGTCAAGAGGGGGTCTCGGGCCTCTACTGCGGAAGATGTTCCAAACAACAAGCTTGCATAAATAGTGTGTAACAACCGTTGGATGAACTCAGTTCTAAAGAAAGATATTACCGATCGAGTCAACAGTATACACTGTGATAATATTCCTACTTTCATTTATTATTTCGTGTCGACGTATCTAATATAACTATGATATATCGGAGTCAGATATGTAGTGCGTGTGCCACTTCCAAGCATTTCACTTAAGATTATATAATCTTATTATGTTCTCGTCTATTTCTGACTGTCTCAATATGACTCTTTTTCTCGAGATCACTGGGTGTTTAGTTGGTGGAATCAAACCAAATGACCTATCTAAAATTTCATAGAAATCCTACTATTATCTATGTACATAGGGTACAATCAATGTACACACAAATACACGTTAATTTGACCATTTTAAAACAGTAGAAATACTATCAGATATAATTTACTACTCACCCGCTTTGAAAAAAATATTAGGACAGGGGAAGTAAATTTTTATCCCTTTTTTTCTTTTTTAATTATTACATTTTAAAAGAATTAACGAATTAATCTAAGGGATCGAGATGAGTAAGATCGCTCAAGGAAAGGATCCCGCATTATCTTGGAGTGGAGATAGAATATAAAAACCATAAAGTTTAATCACATGAGAAAACTACCCCCGTTAAAAACGGCCAGAATTGAGAGATTTACCTCCCAGTTACATGCAATACAATGTTTTGCGAGCTTAACAATTCATACCGCATGACCAAAAGGCTAGGTATCACTTGCCAGGGAGAGAGAATATTATATTTGGTGAAAAAGATGAATACGGAAATAGGAAATATTTTAAGAAACTTTTAAATCTACCATAAAAGGTCCAAGTTACCATGAATGGGCTCTAACAAGTAAGTAAAACAAATGGTGAAATATGAAGATAAACTAGCGATAGACAGCTGATTTTATCATAAGATGCTCTAAACAATTTGACGCATTTTCCCATGATATTACTTATTGTCTTTGCTTATCAAGTACACAACGGAGAGTACACTATGAATGAAATTAAATAATACACATACTATTTATATTAAGATTAATTTTGTAAAATGAGCTAAATAAATATAAAAACACAAATTACACAAAGTGTATAAAAATTATGCTGCTGATAGTTTTCATGTTAAAAATTGTCTAGTAAAATATACAATAATATTTAAGAATAATAATCAAACATATTGTCTATTACATAGTAAATCTAGTGTATGTACTAAGATTTGGATATCTTAAGGCTGTATTCATAGAATAATATTTAGAGTCAACCAATATCTCACTATAAGAATAACAATCAGCTCAGGAATCTGTTACTTGACATTTAATTACCACCCTGAAACCAAGGCATTAGGAATACGCCCTCTGAGCCACCGCGACCGGTACGAACCAGGGCCAGGGATAGGTTCAACCCTCAACAAATTGTAGTGTGTAGAACTAAGTCAACTTTCATTATAAGGACTAAATCAAGGAATTATCCATAAAAGTCTGTAAATATTTTATCTTTTTTTTTATTATATAAAAATTTAGTTTATATAGGATAAAATAAAATTCACTAGACATAAGACAAACTAATATTAAGATTACCAATGTTACTGTATTGATAGACAATTAAATAAGTTTATATACTGATCAGGCAAATTGGCATTTTAAAATAAAAATCAATTCTAACCTACACCTTGAATTTCATTTTAGGATAACCATTTTTATCTCCCAAGTAAATTATATTACTCATCTTCATGCCCCACGAATATTCATGAAATTTCTGAGTCAGTGACATCCTCCTTACATAACAAACATATAGGAATCGTTCGGGTCGATGATTATCATTCCCATTCACACCTCCAAAACCTACGATCCATTTGGATAGCCACACCGCCCTTAAGATCCTGCCCCTCTTTTCTTAATTACAGCCCTCCTGTTTCCCCTTGTATTTCTCTACACCCATGAGCCCCACAGTTCCTCCTCAGCACACTCAAGGCACCAAGGGAAATGGAGGGACCTCAGCACACTCGAGGCACCAAGGGAAATGAAGGGACCTCAGCACACTCGAGGCACCAAGGGAAATGGATGGGACCTCAGCACACTCGAGGCTCCAAGGGAAATGGAGGGACCTCAGCACACTCGAGGCTCCAAGGGAAATGGAGGGACCAAAGCACACTCGACGCTCCAAGGGAAATGGAGGGACCAAAGCACACTCGAGGCTCCAAGGGAAATGGAGGGACCAAAGCACACTCGAGGCTCCAAGGGAAATGGAGGGACCAAAGCACCCTCGAGGCTCCAAGGGAAATGGAGGGACCAAAGCACCCGTGTGGCCCAATACGCAATATTCCGTAATATTTGGAATCCTAGAAGATGCATTGATACACCCTTAATCATCTCTTAAACCCCCTTCACACTAGCTCCCTCCACCCAGCATCACAGAGCTTCCAGCCAAAACTTTTCCCATCCTACACCCAACATTTATCGTAATATCAACCACTCCAAACTACTCCGTACCAATCCTAGTTAATTTATAATTTAACAGCTGTTTCCTCAACGACCAGAAACTTCCAGATTAAACTTATCACCCCCCCATTATCCTACGCCAAACATGACCATCTGTTGACCCTCAGCCCTTCTCAGAGAAAACCTATGGGATCTGTCTCTGCTCACATTGTTACGAAGATATCCCCATGGACGTCTGTAAACACGCACCTCATCAAGGCCCACAGATTGGCTACTTCGTGAAAATCAGTGTTATTCAAAGGGAAGAACGGGCCAAAGAGGCCAACAGGAGTAACGGAACTCTTCCGACCCAAGAACGGGCCAAAGAGGCCAGCAGGAGTAACGGAACTCTTCCGACCCAAGAACGGGCCAAAGAGGCCAGCAGGAGTAACGGAACTCTTCCGACCCAAGAACGGGCCAAAGAGGCCAGCAGGAGTAACGGAACTCTTCCGACCCAATACTAACCTAGCAACCAACTAACACACAAATATAGAAGGCTAGCACTCCGTAATAATAAGAAATCCCACAAAACAACAAGTACTAATGACAAGTCAGGGAGTCAACCAATCTCTCATCATACGAATAACAAGCAGTTCAGTTTGAATGGTGGATTGACAGACCACCGAATCTTGACATTTGAACAGCCCTTAGTATATAATCCTAACTTGTAAGAAAACTTATTAACAAATCTAAAATAATTTAATAAAAAGCATGACCTTGGACCTTTTCAAGCCATAATTTACATTTCTATGGGTATAAGCTACGATACTTAGATACACAATGCATTTATTATAACTATGTCAGTGACCATAGCCCACGTTTTAAAACGAGTAACTAGTACAACATATAACACCAATCATGACTAGGCTACTGAGGATTTATTAAATTACACAAACTTTTTATTTTTATTTTAGGGTAGTAGCAACATTAAAATAAGACCCTAAATTAAAGTACATAAAGAGTAGTCTTTCACGATTATAGGGGACCCTGGATCGAATCCGGGTGATTTTGACAGCTTTATTTACTATTTGTCTATGAGTTTTCCTACTACGGAATTAGTAAATATCTAGTCTAAGAGTTTGAGGTTGTAGTAATAGACATACTTTCATGCTAAATACAGTTGTAGGTAATATAAGTCTTGATATTACCAAGATATTAAATAATAAAAAATAATAAATGGATGGCTTTGATTCGATCTTGAAAACACATAAGTTGAAATATTTGCGCATTTATGATAAGAAAAAACATCCAGCTTATTGAACAGTTAATTTATCAATGTCTTGATTGTTTTTAAATTCACTAAAAAAAACTCAAACGAAATATAATTATCTATGTGATTATGTATAAGCTTTTGAATATTAACATTTATGATAAGAATAAGTCAGGGTTAGTTCAATGATAATTATGACAATGAAACGTGTTCTTCCCCGAAAAACTCTTTTTCTGTATAAAAACCCCTCCTTTGGTAGATGAAGCCACCATTCCCAGTACTGCCGCCAACAAGATGGCTTCCATAGTTGCTGCCTTGATCGCCATTCTGGCAACATTGCAATTAACTTCTTCCCTCCCTCTGGAAGGAGCCAGGGTGAATGGAGAGGAGATCATACCTGATGTCGGTGAGTTGGCGAGTCACTCAAATCAACGAGCGGTCAAGAGTTTGAGTTAACATAAATAAACATTTCATTAGAGTATTTTATTTTTAAATATAAAGTTATTATTATTAGCACCGCGTTCGGATTGTACGCACTTTAAATATAAAAACAAATTTATTAAACAAATTTTAATTAAAGTATTGAAAATTAAAAAAAAAAAGTCGAATCCATCCAATTATATTTTAATAGATAAGTTTGATTTAAAAAATCCATTGTTTTAAAATTATAATACATTATCATTACAATTATTTTACATATCAAAATATTCTGGTAAGCTTTCGTAACTGTTGGTTAGGAAAAAAGAATTTTGAGGCTTAGGTTATAATGAGTATGAAACTTGCCCAGAAACGCATATTAAAAATATAAAATTGTTTGCTTTCAGGCGCCCTGGCGGAACAACGCCATCAGTTACCATGGCAAGTGAGTGGGAAGTATCAGGGCGATATCATGCTGAAAGTCTCAGACAGGAATGGTCTCATCGACTCTAGCGCTCGCTGGGCTAATCGTGTGGTGCCCTACTACATTGACCCCGTCTTTAGTAAGTTTCTTATTCAGCATGTGTGTAGTGGCACAACTCGGGTTAGTGTCACCCAGATAGTAACTTTTGTTGTCACCCCCATGAACCTTCTCTCGTACCAGACCATACAGCAAATGTAGTGGTAATATTTGTTTTGTACTAATGCTACTGTTAAATTATATGCCTCGTGTATCAACGAGTGTAATGGAAATATTAGTGACATAAACAACTTACAAAATTAAAATTACACCTTTAAATTAAAATATTATAATCACAGCCTAAAAATATTTACATAGTTTCGAGTGAAAATTTGCTAAGAATACAATCGAATTTGATTTAAAAACATTTAAGATCTACATTAAAATTTGGATAATTTCAACAATTAACTTTAGCGTTACTTGAAATGCCTTTATGTATTAAGTATTCATTATCAATAACTTCCCTAATATGTTTCAAGTTTGTGAGCAAATGCATTTGGAAATATACTCATAAATTAATTAATTCCATAAAATAAACAGATACAAATAAACAAGTATTTTAGAACTTAGTGAAGATCTATAGCCCGTTTCACTCTTACTCTGCAGTACAGGTCTTATGGAGCGCGCAGTTGCCAGATCTCACCCACCCGAAACAATTGGACAACTTTTACATTCAAACTTTATACACGCTATGAAGTTTGAGCTGTCAAGAATTGTGTATTATTCTGTTTATTAACATATTAATGTCAATTTGATATACACCGTACACTGTCACCTACAATGAATAGGTTGGAGATCGAATCCTTTCAAAGATGGTCTTCCAAAGTACATAGGCTTATAAAATAATATTCCCTGTTTGCATGTGAATGTGTGTGCACTTTTATAAACAATTAGGCCTACCTAATTCATCTTTACTATAGTAAAAGCTAAAACTCAATAATCAAAATAATAACAAATTAATATACAATAGTTTTATAAATTAAAATACTGGTCATTATAAAGGAGGGAGGATTCTAAAATTTATTCAAGCCTTCTATGTAACGTAAATAACATATTAGTTTAAACCTAAAAAATACCTTTATGCTTCATCGCTGTCCCCGCACAAGGGCGTGACTCCATCAATTGTGAAGTAGTATTTAGTGGATGGTCCAGGTAGCTCAAAGTTTTGAGAGTGAGTAGGTGGACTTTTGGGTTGAGGAGATGACACAGGGGACGATGAGGATGATGAAGTTAATCTTATTAAAAACTGCTCCTCGTCATCCTGCAGCTCATCTGCTTTCCACATGTCATTTTCAATTTTTTTGACGTGATTTACATAATTGAACCAGTTTTCTATAGAAACCTTTTCATACGCTGCAGCTATTAAAGGCCTCATATCTTTAACCTTAAAACTAGTATTGTTCATTTTAATAAATGTTTTTACCTGAGCCCACACCATCTCTATAGGGTTAAGTTCACAGTGATACGGAGGCAAACGAATGACTTGTCGATCCACCGCCTTCGCCATCTCATCCACTTTGTATTTTTCAAATTTTTGTTTGTGTTGCGAAACCAAATACAGCATTTCCCGTTTCAACATTTCGTCATCAACATCAATGTTCTTATGGATAAGCCACTCAGCTATTTGAGCTTTACGCCATGATGTGGTCGGGATCGCTTCACACCTTCTGCTGTGATAGGCTGCATTATCGATTACGATAACAGCTCCTTCAGGTGTATTAGGAAGTAATTGTTCTGAAAACCACTTTTCATAAACGTCACCATCCATTTCGTCATGAGCATCTGCTGTGTTTTTCTTGCACAAAAACGTGAGTTCAGCACCTTCAACAAAGCCATTGTCATTTCCAGCATGAACCATCGCAAAGCGTGGTCCGCGAGCCCGTGGTGGCTTCAGTCCCGTGCTTAACCCCTCAAGAAATGCTTGCCGAGAACTCTGAATGGTTGTATCTTTCCACTCCTTGGAAACGCTATATCCAACATTTACCCATGATTCATCTGTATAAATAATAGGTCTACCTTCAGCTCTGAACTTCTTAATATCCTTCAAATACTTATGACGCCACCTAATAATGTCATCCCTTTCAATGAAAGCACTCTTGTTACCCCTTCGTTCATACTTAAAACCCATCTCCTGCAAAAATCTGTATAAGGTAGCTCGTGAGAAATTGGGCAATGTGTCGTCTGCGTTTACCCTCGCTAAAATAATACTTAAAGTAGGGGGCAAGTTGTCGAAAAACATGGAATGGACAAGACGACGAACACCACTTTGTACAATAGCATCGTATGTGCTCGTTCTTGAATTTTTTTGTTTCCCTTTTCTCTTTTGTTTTCTTTTTGAAGGAGTCCGCAAAGGACCACATTTTTGTTCCTCTCTTAATGCGTAAATAGTTCTTTCAGAACATTTCGTGGCTTTACATGTTTCCCTAACCGCTTTGGTGACATTCATTGTCTTAGTAAAATAATTGAAAACGTTCATTACTATTTGACGTTCTTTGCTTCTCAGTATACCTATGCTATGCAATTTTCTTTTTACTGTTTCCATGATAAATAATTTTAAAAACTAACACTAAACACTATGAATCAATAGTCAATAATATATAAAATGATAATCCCATATAAAGTAAAATATATTATAACTAAAAATATAAGGAATAATTAAAATATAATATGATCAAATTTTTGATCCAAATAACAATTAAACCACCAAACACTCTTAGCACTCTGTACGCCAAAATAATGACCGTAACCCGTAACACAAGACTAATGGATCACAACTGGAGAGAGGCTTCTTGGATGTATTTCAAACAGCTGTGCTTTGCTTTTCCAAGAGGACTGTCATCAGTAGGATTCATTGGTGTGAAGTCAGCAGGGTTATATTTATGTTTACAAGGAGTGCTACGCCTGAAGACTGTGCTTTGACTTTCAGCATTTTACACTGATTTAAATCAATAATATAACAGAGTAAAGTGGCTGAGAGTATGTGCACGAGTATTTTCCTGAAACTATGGAAAATAACTGGTTAAAATCAACCTCAGATAATTATTTTGTATTAGGTGGATGTACTTTTCAAATAAGTTTATTATATCAACACACGACTTACAAACTACCCTAATACTAATAAAACACAACATCCAGTCCCATAGCCGACAATTTACCAAAGATAAATCTCAGACCATACCAATATCAGACCTCTATCTCAGTTGGCTCACGGTCTAACGACTGTGCTAAAGTGTTTAATTAACGCCAGTGAACTCGACCAGGATTCGAACCCGGGCCTGATTAGAAACTGTGGCAAAATGTAAATGCGAGTGTAAAATCTTAGACCTCTGTGGGTAGTTGGTTTCTTAATTCAAAAGCATAGTTTAGTATAATTTGGAGCTACATATATAATGTATTCTCAAATTTTTAACATTGCCTTGGCAAGTACTATAGAACCTTGTTTATTAAACTATAATTACAAACTAAGATGAGTATAGTGAATGTTTAAGTGGCGGAACCTTGTATTTTGTGAAACAAATATTATCAATTATGATGTGGATGGGATGAACTAACGCTTCAGTTTTCAACGCTACAACTGTATAACATTACGCTGCTCTTTAAGACCGGACAGAGCTTAAAGTGAACTACACCCTCTTCAACTTCAAAACGCTACCACGCATAAATGGGGGGTGCTATTGGCCCATAGTTTTTTTCAAAAATAAATATGATCTTTTCTTATAATTTCTTAAACATAATGTACCCAAGCAAAATCAAAAGAAAAAAAGTTTCCAACAAGACAACTTTTTCATGTTTTACTTTTAATATTTCAGGAGGTATAATACGTTTTAATTTTTTTTTAGCATTGTATTAAAGATATTCCTTTCAGAGTTTGCAGACGTTGTTCATAACTATTATAACAGCCACCATAAAATTACTAGCTTTTCCACACAATTGTAACTAGACTTATGACGTGATACATTTGGAACCTCATAAAACTTTGACACAATGCATATTTTCGTATTTTGAAAAAAATAGTGATTTAAAAACATCTATGGTGGTTTAAATTGATTTCACAAGATGCATAAATGTATGTTCATTAATATGCTATGCTTATTTCATAGAAATAACGACGTTAAAATGTAAGATACAAAATGGCAACTCCGCTTGGTAGAAAAAGGACAGCGCTAACGGAGAGATCAATGGGTTGGAAAGAGATGGTAATAGTCCATAAGAGCCTGTACTGCAATTTGAGAGTGAAACGGCCTATAGAAATAGTGGAAGCATTATCGTAAGCATGAGTGTGGGGCATCATTATGTTTAGTCAATCACTTTCCAAACTTTTAATAATGTCAGAACTGAGGTAAGAAACTCTTATCACATTTAAAAGGAAAAATCCTAGAAATAGATATTTCACTTAAACTTTTCTACTGTTGATTTTTACAGATTATATAATCACTTCATAAATTTGGTTATTCAGTATATGATATGTCAGTTTTGCTGTCGAACATGATCCCAAAGTACTTCGCAAACCTTATGTCCATGACAAGCATCTCATTCACATGAGTAACGTAGGAAGTTAAAGAAAATCATTCTGAGTTTTTGGCTGCAATAAGATAGATTGATATTTAAAGTTTGATTTTAAATTTGACAAAATCAAAGAATGTAAAACCACAGACATCAACGAAAACAACTAATATCTGCAGCGCGTTTAGAAGAAACCACGTGATTCGAAGCATCTTTGTGATTGAGTAATACTAACATACTAACATATCTGATTGGAGTGCATGTGTATTAGAAGGTTCCAAAAGTAAACTAGCATAAACATAGGTTTAGCTTTGTAAGTACATTTATACAGCAAGCTGATCTTATGAAAAATTTTTGGTGGTTTTTTGGCTATAACTAAATTCAAGGAATTTTTTTAATAATGCATTTCTACTGAAAAACTGTACAAACATTTTACAAATAGTATTTTGGTGTCAGCCTTCTCTGATGTTGTCACCTGGTGCAGACTACCCCTTTTACCCCTCCCCCCGTATTTCCTAGTTACTCCACTGCATGTGCGTTAATTTGTTTCTTAAAAAAATAATTCTAGGTTATAGACACGTTACCGGTTCTGAAATAACCAAACGTTGCATAAAATACTTAACTCAGGATCAATTCTTCGAATTAATCTAAAAAATAATAATGTGAACAGTTTAATGGCTGATAAATTGTTTCACTAAATAGTTCATACACGTAAAATTGTTCCTTTATTTAAAAAAAGGATAACTGAAATTCTGGTGTTAGTTAAATACTCTGACAATTTTTTCAATGTTTTTAATTATAAAATAAGGTATTTGGCAAATTATAAAAATGACATGAACTTATGAGTTTATATCTTCAAACATTTTCATGACAAGCCATTATTTAAAATCTTTTACTTTGTAAATGACACTTTTATTTAGCTGTAGCAGATAAACAGTTTGAAGATTATCGGAATAAATAGGTAGATAATTGTTCATCTATTTAAAAAATTTCACCTTCAACCTTTTACCACTATCAAATGTTGCTATGTTCATATATTTTAATAATCTTTATGTTATGTGGCAAATATATACGTTGTAAACTTGACTTTAGCATATTATGAGATATTATTTTGTATATCTAGCATTTTAATATTAGATATATATTGTGAGAACTCAATTTTTAATATATCGTTAATAATTTTTGACAATTACATTAAAATATTAAAATAATCATTATGATTTTTAGCTAACTCAAATCAGTCACCAATAATATTACTCTTTTATAAAAAGCCCTTTCTCTCATCAGTAAATTTAACTTTTTTTTATCGGTTTAATTAAATATGGCTGTCGGCAACTGAAAACACACGTAATAAACAAACAATATTTTGCTACTCAACATATTTTGAGTCACTAAAAAAATATAAAATGTCCAACCTAATCGGAATATTATGACTAACCATCCTGGCTACCTTCAAAATAAATAACGCTTCATCAAACCAAAGCACGAAGTCGAATAGAACTAATGTATATTTAATGTTAAGCCCATGGGAAGCGCAATAGGACTCTGTTGATTGTTATCCCCAGATGCTCATCAGGTGGCAACCATTCAGAGCGCCTTCAACGAGTTCCACACGAGGACTTGTATCAGATTCCGCCCTTACGTCGCTACCGACAGAGATTACATCTACATCGCCGGAGATCCCACCGGATGTTGGTCTTACGTTGGCAGACTCAACGGGGCAAGTTGATATCACATACATACATTTAATTAGCAACTAGTTTCGAATAATTTGTCAACACAGACTCAAAGGGGGACATATATTCTTGTTTATTCATACGATCGAGTGCAATAGTAAGTGTTGGCTATACTTTATCATTCGGTGGCTCAATCAAATTGTAACTACCACCTTGTACTATACAATTACAGATAAATAGTGAAAGACTACTGGTTTTCAGGGGCAAGTTGTGAATCTCCAACTTAACGGCTGCGTGCACCACGGAGTCGCAGTTCACGAGTTGCTCCACGCCCTCGGGTTCTTCCACCAACAGAGTGCGACAGAGAGGGACGAATATGTCAGGATCTTGTGGAATAACATCGAACCAGGTATGTCCTCTGGGAAAGGTTGAACTATGTTCTAAAATTTGGTAGACAAGTTCGACATACATCCGTTTTAATTGAAAGTTGTTACTTGGAAGATGTAATAAAATGTGGCGATATCAGATAAGGGGGATTGAATAAACTACAACACTTATATTCAATGATCATATTAGTTTAAGCACGAGTAATTAGTGTAAGCAGGTGAGAAGTTTCAGTGAGAACAACCAGTATGGCTTAGTTCCAAATTTTGGGGAGGCATATTCAAACAAAATAATTTCTATAGCAACGTTATAAATATTGAATTTAATTAGATTATATAGTTAGTAATAAAATGGAAAAGTCATGGCTTAAACTAATTTAAGGACGAAAAATTTAAATTATGAATCTTAAAGAAATGGACCATAATATGCCAAAATAAGGATTTAAATATCACAGTGAAATCCTAATGAGCGAAGCCCTTTTAAGTTCACCATTCATTCATTAGATTCTTAAATTCTATATAAAAAAGAATATTATCTAGGCAGTCAAACTGGCTGGCACTGAGCTAGCCCTGTATATGACTACTTGATTTATTCTATCTATGGAGTCAATGGTTTTCTAAGTACATCGTTAATACACAATTGATTTATCTAGGCATGGAGTACAATTTTGACAAGTATGCTGCCAACCAAATCACCAATTATAACACCGTATACGACTACCTAAGCATCATGCACTACGATGGCTATGCATTCTCATTCAATGGCCAACCCACTATGCAGTCTCTGGTGAGTATTCTAATAAGACGCCTGACTATTTAGTACTATGTACTCAATCTTTCCCGGGTACGCGTTACATAATCTACCCAAAAACTTCCTTAATTTTATTATATTTTTTATAATAGTTGAATTATTTATCCAACCCATCAAAATCCATGATTATACAGGGTCCAGCATAAAAACTGAATGGTTTTGAATAAGGTTGAAGATTTATTGGAGTTGCCTCCAGGAAAATAAAGGCATAGCACATATTCGTATTCTTGACATATGAAAGATCGATTGAATTTATTTCAAACTTCACTTTTAAATAATGAGCGTAGCAAATGGTTTTAGTCCTTTTGATGCGCTCCTCCTTGGATCGGGTAAAATTATTGTCAATGACTTTGCAAAACATGTGTTCAGTAATCAGTACGATGTATTTTTTTAATGCACCCCTTAATGTATTCGGTGGTATGGGTCTGTCTGGCTTACAAACATTATTTTAAGTTTTCTCTTAAGAATTACATCACTTGGTTAAGATATGTTTATGGAAAGAGGTATCCAAAATGGAGGTAAGGTCCTCCTAGAAACATTTCGAAAAGAAAATACATACTATGCTGGATCTTGTACATTACCCTGAAAATCAATTATTTGATACTGAATAAGTGCAACATTTCCAACTCAATAACTTAGTGATTTGTAATCCTTATGACAACAATGAATTCCTTGTTTCCCTCAAACATGCTAATTTTATATCACAACCACTTCATTATTTTTACATAATTTTAATAATAATGGAATTAGGGATGTCACGATATCTTATTTTCTTGATTCCGATTATCAAGCTCAACCTCGATTCTTAGAATCTCAATTTCGATTCTTGAATAATTCATATTTTATTATTTTTCCAAGCATACAACCTCATTTAAAAACATAGTTATTCAACGTCATAGAATAGCAAAAAAAAAAGGTAAATAATAAAAAAGTTCATTTTTTTAAAAAAGAAAAAATCCATTTACCAAGTATTAAAGCATTTTCTAGCAAATTAATAAAATAATGAGGAATTACATCAGAAAGAATGTATTTTTACCTTCAAATAACCTCGTTGAGTCAAATAATTTAAAAAAAGGTATAAAAAACAATTATTTAAAGCACAAGTCTTATAAATTCACCAAATAGGTTTGTTAACTGAATCAAAATATATAGCAAATAACGGCAAATAAACTTTTATCAGAGATATTCAATTACTACTTGTTCTGATTTTTGCCATTTTCTTAGTTTCCAGTAATTTTATTGAGAGCTAAGAATCGAATTATAGAGAATTGTAATATTAAGATCGATTTTCGATTATTTCTATACTAGTAAGAATCGAGGATATCGAGGTATCGAAGAATCGAGTTTGACATCCCTAAATGGAACCCTTGTTTCTCCAATACATGCTATATGACCTACCTACTAACCTCCTTAATTTTATATCGACCTTATACTAAGGAAGTATTGTTGCCCTCTTATCTACTAAATTTGTATCTAAACTACTTCCTTTATTTAAAATTCACATGAATGTAATACTAGGTGAATACAGATCATGAAGGTCATATCAATTACTTTATGTCATATACTTGACTTTTGTGTCTGGGTAAACTTTCGTACATAGAGCTTGGAATTTGATCTAATTAAGGACAATAGTAATGCACAAATGTGAACAGATTTTTTCTATGTTATCTTCTTCGATAATTTTAATTGTGTATTAAATAGTCTAAATACGCAATCACATTGTTTGATGGGTACAAATCAATATTGAAAAAAAATCTCTTACATTAAATGATTTAACTCATTCCAGGATCTAAAAGAATACACTATACACGAGACCTCATACGAAATACCTGAAGTCCATACCATTATTTGTATGATAGCGGAGTTAAAGGAACATAATAACATTTCGGTTAAAAGTTAATTATTTTGAGAATTTAGAATCTAAAATTTAAATTTAATTTGAGTTTTTTTTATATAAAACAAGGTTTATTACAAGGGGTGCCACAAGATTCTTATGTTTAGTGTAAAATACTAATTTATTTTATGTATTAACTTTCACTAAGATTACTGCATGCCCAAGCTTTTTCTGCTCTTGATGTAAAGAATATTGCTTATCGTTTAAAAAGGCAAAATGTGTCTAATTGTTTCAGCGCGGCAACGTTCAGTTGGGACAGATTGACACCATGACAGAGACAGATATCATCAAGCTAGAAAGGATGTACGGATGCAGGGCCTAACATTCCGTCATCCTCAAGAAAATTATCGTTTTTAAAGATGTCTACCCTTTCTTGTATTGATTCTTTGGAAAGAAGTTTCACTTTTACTCTTGAATGTATCACAAAATAAATTGTTTTAGGTATTTATAAACTTATTGATTTTGCAACTAACTCATTTGCAATGACTGGAAAGTAAAATGTGTTAAACGCTACGATATAACCTTTATCACAATTCATATGTTTTTTAAATGTACAATATTTTTGGTGTATTCATATCCTGTAAATACTTTCGCTGTAAATAAACCTAATCAGTTCATTGAAAATAGTGTGTTATTAAAATTAAATTAAAATTATCTGTGTCGGCTTACCTCTTGTAAAAATCATAAATCTTAATTAATTAATATTATTAGAATTTAACTTCATCATCTTCATAATCATAATTCATAATCATCATAAATTCCCAACTCCATTTTCTCGGGTGTGGTACACAACAAATCCAAATTTTAACATCTACCTTCCCGTATTTTTGATACCAGCAATTATCTTATCGCCCCATTCAATTATATTAGGAATCCCATCAACTCGCCAAACTCAAACCTTATAAGGAAATTGAGGCATTGCAGTAATACAAATGAGAGCGTGATATATGTGTAAATGATCATACATTTCTTTTAGTACATCGCTCAAGGACGTTCTTTTTCGTTACTGGCCCATATTTCTGGTGGAAAATTACAATCCTCGTCATTTTCAAAGACACCGTATGAAAGCTCAAATAGGTCAGTATTTGATGCTAGTTTAGGTTAGGCTAGGAAGTCAAGTTATGTAGGCTAGGCTAGGTTAGTTCATTCCACAGTAATATCGATAGATATTTGCAATAAAACTACGTGCACCGATGCTATGACCGTGAGGTACAGGAAGCTGTCGGCGAGATGGTGAGTATCTGACTGGCCATAGCATTTGTCAAGTTGATAAATAATTAGTAGGGTGTAACAATATACCTGTCGCGAGTTGATGGATGCCCGCTAGCACTATGACAATGATTAAATGATATTCAATTATTAAAATTAAAATGTTTTATTGATTTAAAAACATAATCAAAACACGTAAATAAAATGTAACAAGTTAAAATAATTTAATAAACAAATTATAGTTTTCAAACAATAAATTTAATTAGTATTATTCTATAATCCATCCAAAACTTAAAGCAACATTTAAAAAACCTAATGAAGAGTGTAACTATATAAACTAATATTACTTATATTATAAAATTATTTTATGATTGTAATTTTTATAAACAATATATTACTGCTACCAATCCATAATAGTGGTGTGTCAGAAAATACACACAAATACTTATTTTATTTGAATAAATCTTGTTTCAAACAACATTTTTATCAACATCATATGCTTGTATAAAGATTCATATTATTTTTATATGAAGAGTGTAACTATATAAACTAATATTACTTATATTGTAAAATTATTTTATGATTGTAATTTTTATAAACAATATATTACTGCTACCAATCCATAATAGTGGCGTGTCAGAAAATACACACAAATACTTATTTTATTTGAATAAATCTTGTTTCAAACAACATTTTTATCAACAGCATATGCTTGTATAAAGATTCATATTATTTTTATTTTCAAAACGTTATATAGCAAAAATATAGTCAAACTAGGGGTGTGATTTTTATTTTAACTAGTCAAATATCAATATTTAATTAATTTGCACTTAAGTAGTTTATTCACAGAAACATTTTACTCTTATTAGATTTAAATACCAACCACTTAATTGGTAAGTTGTCTTTGAATATCTTAATATATATAATTCTTCTGTACGTGTGTATGTCACTGAACTCCTCCTAAACGGCTGGACCGATTTTGATGAAATTTTTTGTGTGTGTTTGTAGGGAATTTTTTGGGGTTTTTTTTTTTAGATTTTTGCATATCAGAACATGTAACCTCAATTTTATTTTTCGATACAGCTGATATTTGTGGAGTTGTGGGCGAAATGCCAAAAATGAAAAGATGTTTAATTTTGTATATTTTCTTGACAAACACTGAATTTGTAATATTTGTGTTACTCACTTCTTGGAGTTGATTGTGAATTTGTAATTGTGATGATCACAAAGTATTTGTTTTACTATCGAAATCAATTATGCCACCCAAACGAAAAGCCAACGTTCGGGCAGGACGTCTGTCTGTTCCGCTAGTCATAATATAAGTAACTAGGATGGGGAATATTAGTATTTAAGGAGTGTACTTGGTTGAATGTACCACTAACATCTGGTTTTCTGTATACCAAATATACTTCAAATTTATATTAGTAATATTTACAAATACGGGCTTCAATGATTGTAAAGCTTTACCGAAAACATTTCCTAACCAAGAATTTTTATAAGATTAAGGAATGTGATTTTAAACATTTTCCCTCCATACAAATTTATTATTTTTTAAAATTATTTGTTTCATTTCTTGGTATCATTTTCCTAAATCTTGTTTAGCAGTTTTCAACATTAAGGAGATTTCCTTTGATATTATAAATTCAATTTTTCCATAGTCAATGTTTTATTACCACCCAAATATTTTAAAATGAAAATTTTTCTATATTTTTTTCATTCTGAATTCTAGTTATCCTCTGATATTTTCTCTCCCTCCTGTTACTTCTTTCTTCATCTATGTCTTATCACCACTTATAATCGGGGAAAAGACATTCCGCTGGTCAGCGGATTCCCTTTTTCCGCTGTCACAAAATATTCTCTCGAAGAGACCGCAAGAATTTCCGATTAAACTTACCATCGGGTCGTTTTAAGTTGAAACATCTGCCCCCCCTCTCCCACATTATTTTCAACGACCCAGTCACATGATATCTAACACATTCTGTCAGAACAACCGCGAAATAAATTTTATTTTTATAAATGTCATTGTGGAATTCAACATATTTCATATCTTTCAGATCTACCAAATATGTGTTTGGTTGGCATTGTCAAATTGATCTTAAAATAAATTCCATTTCTTTTATTTGATTTGATAATAAAACAAAAATAAAGATAAACTAGGCTTACAACGGAGTCCACAGTAATAACTTTACAAACAAATACCAAAATGACGTATAGTTTTTATGAAAATGAAAAAAATTATTTAAATAGCCAAATTATTTTAACAGTAAAATTTAATAGCTTAATTTGACAAACTATATTTACTCCTTTTGGTTCAAGCAAATCCTAAATATAGCGTGAGATTAAATTATTATCAATTAACCCTCCAACTTTAGGCTCACGGGCAAAATGTCAGGCTAATTGGTTCTGGTTTGCCATTTACAAAGAGGTCAGGGTTCAAATCCTGATCAGTTTTATAATGTGAGGGTTTTTTCAAGAATGGTTTAAAATTCTACGACCATATGAATAAGGATACATTTTCTATAAATACTAGCCTCCTCATCTCTACCTCATTAACAAAATCAAATGCAGATACCATGAACTGCAAATTAAACGCTGTGAACAAATAACATCTAAGATATAAAAATAAATTAATCAAGAAGTGCTTCTATTAAATTTTGAAAGATTCACAAGTATTAAAAGAGTTAATGTATTTATTAATTCTCAAAACAAATGTAGCCTTCTTCAACAACTTTAAGCATAAGACTATCTTATCATTTAGCATTCACATTATACGTATATATAAACAATCAGAATAATCATATTAATAATAATAATAGTAGTAATATTATTATTTATATACATATATATATCTAAATAATAATAATTTTTCTGCTGTTGTTAAGTTTCGAATCCACCCCTGATTGTGTTTATATGTATTTAAAAACAGTCAGGGGTGGATTCAAAACTTAACAACTGCAGAAGTATTATTATTAATTATTATTATTATTATTATTATTATTATTATTATTATTATTATTTAGCACCGCGTCTTACTAAACTTTCGGGTTATATGCATAATTAACAATTACACTAATGGGTTATGAATTGGTAAAGTTGAATATAGAGGAAGTGAGCCCAAATTCGCGTGGAGGGAGAGGGGAAAATCCTTTAGGGAAACCCACCCCAGTTCACTCAAGCGAGATTCGAACCTTGATCTCCCCGTCCTCAGCAGTCTAGCTCAACACGAAACTAACGCGTGTTTTTACAGTTAATTTTCCTCATCCTCTCTTCACACTTATTCACTAATTCTCACTTCCACGTTTAATAGTTTAATATAAAGGAGTTAAAACACCTTTTGTCAATTTTTATCAATTTTTTATTGTTACGTTTAACGCCATGGATATTCACACATTAAAAAAATATTTGAGTTATCTAACGTCCACTTTTTGAGCCTACTGATCACATCAGTACACGACATACAGATTAGCTTAAATCTAGAACAGACAAAACACCCAGTCCCCAGATGTTAATTCATCAACATTTTATCAATAATAAGTTTTTCAGCCAAGCCAGGAATCAAACCTGGGACCCTTAAATTTGTTGACAGACAATCTATCGACTGAGCTAACGTGTCATACTTCACGACCTAATACAAGGGGTAAGGTAAAGGCGGCTAAGAGTACGCACATTAAGATTTCAGCAATTGGCAAACATGGGAAGTGATTTGGTTAATACACATTGGTTGTGATTGTCGACAAGTTTGTTTGAGCTTTATAACTTCCGTCAACTAAATTCCGTACGGCTGTGGGAGGTAAGATTCCTTTTTCAGTCAATAAACTGTAATTTTTTATAAAGTAATTATAAGCTCTCCTAAATAAATAAAAATAGTAGACCTAAATGTTTTTTATTTTATAATAGTATGATTCGTGTGGAACAGAATGATGTGAAGCATCAAATTTTTGTCATAGAAGGGCTGCTATCTAGCGGTTATAATTCAAATTATTGCAGGAGAGTGCAAGAGTACGCAGCTAAGTAGCTGTCGAAGGTCTGTGCGTACTCTTGCCCTCCACGACAAAATTAAAAACCGTACATGATAATTTACACGCTCTGTGTTTTCTTTCAATTTAGTAACCATTAGTAGCTCCAGATTTTATGGCTTGACAAGAAGACAATTGATGGAGTTATTTTTCGAGTTTGCAGAATTTAAAGGAGTCAGTAGCAGGTTCAACTGTAACAAGAAGTTAGAGGGTAAAGAATGGGTAGTTGGATTCTCCAAACGGCAAGGCATCTCACTTAGAAATCAAGAACGGTGCAGTTTAGCGCGTGCGATGGGATTTAATAAGGTTCAGGTTGAGATTTTTTTGGGAAATTTAAAAAAACTGCTATGAACAGTACAAATTTCCCCCCAACAAAATCTTAAACATGGACGAGTCCGGATTTTCGACTGTTCCTAATAAATCTCCCAAGGTCATTTTTACCAAAGAAAGAAGATTGTCTGCCAAGTGTCTTCGGGGGAAAGGGGTCAACTAGTCACTGCTGTTTGTTTTCTGAGTGCTAGTGGGTTCTACTTTCCGCCGGCTTTGATTTTTCCTCGCAAGCGAATGAATCCTGAACTATTTAAAGATGCACCATACACAACCTTGCCTCTTATTTCAGAAACAGTTTACATGAATTATGAAAGTTTCATTGATTGGCTAAAGTCATTTCACTTTCCATGTAAGACCCACTAAAGAAGATCCTGTGTTACTGATCCTAGATAATCACGCCTCTCATTGCTCCCTCCCTGCAGTTCTCTTTAGCAGGGAGAATAACATTACGCTGCTTTCTCTACCGCTACACTCAGGTCACAAGATTCAGCCTCTTGATGAATGTTTCTTTGGTCCTCTCAAAGTAGCCTACGCACAAGAGGTTGACAAATGGTTGGTTACACATCCATGTCAAACAGTCACACAAATGCAGGTAGTGAGCTTTATTTCGTACAGCTTATTCAAGAATTGCCACATTATAAAAAGCTGAACGTGCTTTCTCATCAACAGGTATTTTCCCGTATAGCCCGGACGTTTTTTCAGATAAAGACTTCCCTCCAGCAGAGGTAACCTACCGAATTGAAGCAAATGAAACTGATAATTTTGCTGAGAATGCTGTAGATCCAGCTTATAGCACTGTGCAACCATCTACAAATATTGTGGAACGTACTGACGACATCGTGGCAAATTCTTCAAATACTGTGTTATATGCCGAACATATCCATTCTCAAGAAAATGACAGTAACCCTGCTCCCAACCAAAGGTCATTGCAGGGTATAGAGTCAATCCATCCACTTCCTAAAAGCCAAAACGAAAATAAAAGATACAGGGCACATCAAAAGTCAGAAGTTTTGTCAGCAACACCATTTAAAAATTGTCTGCTACAAAAAGAAAAGAAGAATTTGGAGAAAGAAGGAGGAAAAATCAAAGAAATAAGAGAAAAAAGGGAAATGCTGCAAAGAAACTTGATTTTTCGAAGCCATCTACATCAACGAAAGCATCCTTACCAAAATCTGTCAACACAAACTTTTTGTGCAGGCTGTGGATAATCGTTTTGAAGAAGACTGGGTGCAGTGTGGCAGCTGTTCTGAATGGTGGCATGAAGCATGTTTGGTATATGATGAGATTGGACCATTCGTGTGTGATAAATGCTAGTGCGTACTCTTAGATGCTAGTGCGTACTCTTGGAATACATGATGTGTACTCTTAGACTATAGGGCGTATAAGAGTAAGCATTTACATATCTCAATAAAAACATTATTTTATCTGTTAATCTAAGCTTATTTTGAGGTTTCGTGATGTAATATAAAGCAGCACAGAGCATTAGATATAACCATGTGTGTTTTATTGATTAAGTTTTAAAAATATAGTGTTTATGACTTAAAATGTATCAGGTGCGTACTCTTGGACACCTTTCCCTTATATATGAAGGGTTTAGTTCAGAGAAACAGGCCTCGCATCAACGGAAACCACAGTGATAAATTAGTGTAGTAAGGACTCATCCAAAAACCACGTAACGCTGTTTCTTACCATTTAACCACCCTAACTTACACCCCCCCACCCCCACTCTCCAAATCCATGCATACATGTGGACTTTATGTCCCTCCACCTTTGCCTCGTGACTTTTAACATCAAAAGTGAATGTCGTTATTTCATAGGGAAGCTTTTGTGACACTAAAAGAAGGAATCAGATCTTTCTAGTGTGTTAGTATCAGAATTTAGCTTTGTATGTTTATAAACAGTGTAAACATGAACAATAATCTTATTTTTTCAAAAATATAATTTAGGTATAATATGTGTTTTACGTAACACTCTGGTGTAGGCCTCCCCCCATATAAAACCATACATACTTTAGAGCTCACCCCTCCTCCTCTCCCCCAACAGAGTTACATGGGTTAGGGATGAACCCTAAGCCTCACCTAGTGTGTCTGTACCAGATTTAAGCTTCATCCTTCCCATCATTGTTAGTTCAGCCTATAGTGATTATTTATTGTTTTTACATAAGAGTTTTCTTATGCCGCACATGATTATATTTTTTGAAGACCAGTTTTCTACATGTTTATCAATTGTCACACGTTATAAGTAACAACTTAATAACACATAAACAAATATTAAGGAACTAAACATTATTAAAAGTAAATTATTAAAATATGCCAGTTCCTTCTAATAATTATACTGCCTATAAATTTCTAAATTAAAATCTAACTGGTCTTATACTCTATACTCCATATACTCTAGAGCAGAGCTAAACAAGCACTATTTTATTTTTGGGTAAGGAGAGAAATACTTCGTCTCCAGTATTGATAGTTTGGCCAATATTTAAAGAAGTTAAAAGAGGTGTGTCCTGGTGTGTCGGTGTAACGCTCAGTTACCTTTTTGTGGTAGCGACACGGACAGCGGTATTCTGGCCAGCAAGGCAGTCTCCAGAGTATGGGTACTGGCTAGTAGGAACAGTGCTAGCGTGATACTTGCTAAAATGTTCCATCACCAATCAGTACAGCATCCTTACCGTAAGCAGCGAATACTATCATGGGTGTGGGTATAGTAGAGGCTAGTAGCTCCGTATACTTTAAACTAACTATAAAAATAATTCGTACGATATTAGCATCGGATGAACAAAGCTATGATCGGCAGTTGAGGTTAAAACTGAAGTGCTTATCTGTTGACAAGCTGGAGAGAGCCTGGCATATTGGAACATGGTATTTGATAGAAGTGTGGGGTAGAGAAAAAGAAATGTTAAAGGGAACGATTGGAAGAAAAATGATATTCTGTGTTTATGTGAAACCAATTGAAAAGAGAAATAAATTTTACTGCCAAGTGATGGTAACCTGTCATTGTGTTAAGTTGTGGCTGAATGGGTAAGAGGGAGTCAGTGAGTACGTTTAATCCTAAGGCCAACAGTTAAGCTCTTTGTGAGAAAATGTGACTTGACATCATCTAGAATTATATGGGTATGTATGAAAAGAGGCATTCGTAGAATTATATTGGTTGCTGGTTGTACTCCTGTGGATGGTGAAGACGGTAATGTGAGATATGAGCTTTGGAATAAAATCAAATGATGTCTTGAAAGCATATGATTATCCCGTTAAGAGATATAAATGGAAGGGTGAGTACCCAAAGAGAGAATTCAGAAAGATTGCTAAGAAAATATGGTGATAACAGGTATACGAAAATGCTAAATAGTTATTAAGACTGTGCTTGGAAAAAGGTTGATTTGTGTCGAGCACATGGTTTAATCACAAAGATATTCACTTGTATACATGGTAAAGGGACGATTTGAACATGATAATTGATTTTGTGGTGTTTGATGAGAGACTTACAGGTTTAGTAAATAATACTAGGGATGTGCGTGGAGTTGAATGTGGAAAGGATCACTTCTTAGTGATCTTAGTAGCAGTGGCGGTTCCAGAAATATTTCTCGGTAGGGGGGGGGGAGAGGGCACAAAAAATTAAGCTAATTAATTATGTAAAAATTAATAGGTTACCATTTTAATTTACTTAACATTAATATGATTTCCTGTAAAACATCGCATAAAAAATATACATATCTATATACACCTATATACTTATACCTACATATTAATGCATTTTAGCATGTATATTTTTACAAGAAATAAATTGTCCTTGCCAGGTTAGCTAATACTTAATACGTAATACTTATCATGTAGCATTAGCCACTGGCTAACTACAATAATACAGAAAATCATGGGCTTTCCCTATTCTACTGATGCCGTCTGCTGCCAACTCTAGTGTAAACATGCCCGGCCCACTTATTCACGCACACCTGGTTGACTCAACAGCCCCCAACATACTGAGGCGCGCTGGCCAACACGCATCGCACAGTTGACCAGAACCAAAGACCCTAGGTGGAAAAGAAGAAACACTCCGCCAGTTCCACGACCCTGCTTCTACGATCATCTAGATGCTCGTCGAATGTTCTATTCCCTATCTATGATCTTTGGTTTTCCTCCCTTGTGACTTCCCATGGTTCCGTGTTCTGCAAGCTGTGTTTTTTGTATATAAGAAGGATCGTGTGAATTATATGCCACTCTTGGGTTGGCTTAGGAGGTCGCTTGACCAGGCGATCGCACCTGAATTGACAATGTAAGCTAAATTCATTTTCGACGTAATCTTTAACCTTTCAAAATTCTTTTT
>CABFWB010003270.1:13521-29506 GCA_902151455.1 Timema bartmani | reverse complement strand
AAATTTTTATAGTAGTAGAGTAAGTCTGGTTAGATTATATAATTGTTATGTTCCTTTTTGAACAGGTATTGTTAGTTATATCATGGTAATTATTGTATTTCACTATGAGAGGTTAGGATGCGGCTTAGTTGTTTATTTTTCACGCCTAACCAGTATTTTCCTTAGCAACCGAAGATGATCATTCTTTTTAAATTTGGCGCTCTTTTTATGAGGCCATGAAATAAGATTGTGAAGGCGTTGCTTTTTTGATAATATGAAAATTATTCATTGTCTACACACACATAATATATTGTTATTCTCGTTTTTTCTTGGGAAATAAAAATATATAAAAATAAATAAATAAACTACTGTTTACTAAAGGTGTTAGTGTTCCCTCTAATCTATCATCCTTCGTTCGTTATTATAAGTTACATTAATTACTTGAGGTAATTAATATTGATGATATGTCGTGTTCATGGGCACGAGTTATCCATGTTTAAGAAGGGCTCTGAGGGCTTGTCCGCAATAATTCTAAATTGCGTGTGCTGGGTATTTTGTGGAATAGCCAGCATTTGTATGCACATTTATCTCACCTGCTCACTCTATCATTCACCTTCCTTTTTTATTTTTTTTACTTGAATCCCTCTAATTCTGGGAGATGGTTTTACAATCAACTCGAATAATTTTGTTATCAAAACAATATTATTCTGATATAAAAAATTGTTTTGAAGAAACACAACAAAACTATGATATTTAGCAATGAATATCTTTATAGAATCAAAAGTCCTAGTTGCATGTGCTGCAATGATAAATTTCCAAATTGTTTTAGAAAATGCAAAATTGTCGATTAAATAAAAACTAAATGTCTTCTTTCACAATCACACACATTAAAAGTTCATTTTTCGATGTTTGGATTTGGCAAACTCTTCAATAACGAGTTTATTGAAATCTGGTATTGAACGGATTAGATCTTTAGAAATTGACAACATGGCTAGATCACTCAGACTATCTTGTTACATTGAGTTTTTAAAAAAGATTTTATTCTTTTAAGAGTTGAAAAGCACCTTTCATTTTATAAGATTTTCATTGGAATGGTCACCATTATTTACAGAAGAGTCACATATTTTGAAAAAACTTATTTAAAAAAAACTGCAACAAGGCACACTCTCCTGAAGCACTTCGTAAATCGTCCCTAGAATACAAGATTTGAAGTTCTGTTTTCAATTTGTACTTTCAATAAAAGGGAAAGCTTGAATGGTGCTCAAGTAGTGTTCATCAGGAAACTTCTCATTGTAGTTTTCAAAATGTTCTGCCATATAAAGAAGGGCAAGAGACAAATTATTGTTGAACTTGAATCTGCATTTAGCTTGGTTATTGAGGATATCACACACCTCAGTAACTATTGTGCCTATTGTGCAATGGACTTCCATCTTGTTGTCTTTTCTTACTAATTGGAGGTTCATTTTCACCAGTAGATTAAATTTGATCCCTAGAGAAACAATTCCGTATTTTCTCAATTGCAGCAATAAAATCAGATGTAAATTTCTTAACTTCAGTGGGTTCTATTTTCCTTCTTTGGATCTAATTGAATAACATGTCTATGTGAGGCATCACCGTGAGGAAAAAGTCCTACAGAAATAAAAAATTCTCATCTTGTAATAATCTAATGAACCCTGATGCAAGTGAAATAGTTTTAGTGTCTGTCTCTGATACCCATATCCTCTCAAAATATTCTACAAGGCTGTATTTGTGTTCGTAAATCGTATTAACACTTCTACTTTGAAAATTACATCTCGTATGTACAGCTTGCGATAGATTTTTACCATTTCATTTAGAACGTCAGTCCTATTTTGGGGAACGGCTAAGAAATGGTGCAATCCGTTGAATGTCAGAAAATAATAATTTGGCTTATTTTGAAGTGAAAGTTGCTTTCTGATTGATTAAATGTCCTTGGCGCGCATAGCAATGAACAAAATTTGCACCTGGATAAGTTTATTTAATCCTTTGATGAACCCCACCTGTTGCTCCACTCATTAGAGCGGTGCCATCATATGCCTGGGCTTATTAGTTTTCCTAGATTCTTATCTATTCCCAAAAAACTCTGCAGTTTTAATATTGATGAACTTATACCTTCGGCAGATCGATCTGTGAGTGAAAAAATCTCCAAAATCTTTCAAAAATAGACCCATCAATTTGGTAACGAAGTACGATAAAAATATGTGCTTTGCATGCTATGTCAGTGGTTTCATCCGCTTGAACTGCTAAGTACTCAGTTTTTACAATTTCTTCTTTTATATAAGAATGAGCTACTATCAACATAGCATCAAAAATTTCATTCTATATTGTTTTTGAAGTGCTTTTGAAAACGTTTGAACTTTCCAGATGTTCTCGTACTACTTTATCCGAAGATGCAACAAAATCTAACAATCTTCTAAAAACTCCCGGAGTTAAACTTTCAATAGTTTCATCATGGCCTCTTAGACTTAACTAAAATTAAACCACAGAATTTGATAAAATCAATTATTTGTGAAAGTATGTACCTGTTTCTCTCCATTAATTAACACTGTATTGTAAGTGACTTTCTGTAATTCTCATCTAATTGCTGTCTTATGTTTACCCGTCCCAGATTCATTTCATTTTGCAAATGTAGTTTACTCACCGAACGCTTTTGTATTTTCTCATTCAAGTGTTTGAGATCAATTACACCTGTAATCGCCCAAGTGTCTGCAGAGTCAAA
The DNA here is from genome assembly GCA_902151455.1 of Timema bartmani. Taxonomy (NCBI): domain Eukaryota; kingdom Metazoa; phylum Arthropoda; class Insecta; order Phasmatodea; family Timematidae; genus Timema; species Timema bartmani. Next base: position 26,790 of record CABFWB010003270.1, on the reverse strand, counting down.
AATAATACAAAACAAGCTTTTTTTGTCATACCCTGAAATCCAAGTAGCTTTCTCATACAGTTTCTGGTTAAAAATACGATTGTAGTTTATCTTCTGGCAATGATAAATACGTGATAGGCTAAGTTGTGGTCTTGGAGGGCCAAGTTTCTTTATTTAAAAACTTTTTTAATAGTCTAATGGCTTGCCTGCTATGTCCTTAATGGTGTTCATTGTTGTTTGGACTTTAGTAAATATAAATTACACAAAAGAAGCACTCAAAATCAATATTAATTAAAAACAAAAATAAAAAGAACTACAGCTACTATTGGCATAACCCATTCTGTGAACTTACTTAAAAACAGAAACAATTTATTTTTATCGTACACATACAATTCAATGCGCCAATTTTAGAGACGTGGTGCGCCAGACATTACATTATCCTATGAGTGAAAAGCAACTCGGGTGCCGACTAATGATTGTGCCCTAAAATAGCCATTGTTCGATGACCTCCGACTAGTTTCGTGCGTGCTCGGCTTAATACAAATACACAGGGCTTCGGGTGTAGGAGCTCTGCACCTCAGATCTTAGTAAAAATCTTTTTCTCTGCCTCTGACACGAAGAGAATCGCTCGCTAAAAATAAAATGTTATTATTAAATAAGCCATTTTTATGGAATTGGATCATAAAATAAAGTTGTTATATAAAAAAATGGATTAAAATTATATAATTATTTTATTTGTTGAATTTTGGGGGGTCACGTGCCCATGAACCCATTGGCTAGAGCCGCCCTGCTTAGTAGTTGAATTAAGTAGGAATTATGTGAGGAAAGTAGTGCAAGAGAATTAAGCAAGTAAGAGTGAAAGTGGAACAGTTACAGAATAAATGTGTGATAACGCAAGATGAAAGATTGATGGAAGAAAAGATTAACTTTCCAAGAGCATAAATTATGGAATGTAGAAATAGAAGCTAATTATATAGAAAGTGCTTGGAGCAGAATAAAAGAGGATATAGCTTAATGCGTGAAAGATTTGTGTGGATCTGCGGTGGTGGAAAACTTAAAAAGAGATGCGTAGTGTAATGAACAGGTGAAAAAAGCCATGAGAGAAAATAAAGAAGCATTCATTCGAATGATTGCTGTGAAGAGTGAAACAGAACGTAAGTGGTTGTGGAACTTATACAAAGACTGCAAAGAAAGTAATAGAGGAGAGTAAAGAGCAAATGAAACTAAAATATAGAAAGTAGCAGAAAATAGGGAAAATGTTATGAAGAGTGAAATAATAACATAAGCTTAAGTGTTAAAAGCTATTAAAGTGCTAAGGAATGGCAGGGTTTTATGCATAGATGGGATCACAAGGGAAATGCTTTAGTGTGCGAAAATAGTATTGCTTACCAGATTGTGTGAATTGTTCGCTGTATGTGCTGGGATTTAGAATGCTCCTAATGACTGGATGAATGCTGTCGATGTTCCATTGTACGAAGATAAAATCAGTGTGAGTGAAAGTAAGAATTGTAGGTCAATAAATTTGTTAAATACTCCATCCAAAGTTTTTGGGAGAGTTTTAATTGAGAGGATACGTAAAAAAAAAACTGCGGACAAGATTTGGGGAGTGCAATGTGGTTTCACGAAAGATCAGATATTTGCATTGCAGCAAGTGTGTGAGAAATGTATGTCACTAATTAAGAAAGTTTATTGTGCTTTCGTCGTCTGGAGAATGCGTTCAATCGAGGGAAGAGGAATATGTTATGGAATGATCTTAGAGAGTATGGTGTGGATCCATGGTTTGTAAATGTAACTATGGTGGTATATGGGTGAATGTATCTCGAAGAGTAGTTGGATGTATTTGGACTATTATAAAGTGTGAAGTAGTATTGAAATAGGCAAAGATGGCCGAATATTAAAAAGTGTTAACACCAACGTTGTTTCATGGATGTGAGGTGTGGTTTTGTTAGGAGAATCTAAAAGGCAAGGTGAATGTGGATGGAATGAGATATCTAATGTGGAAAAATTGTATGTGGAAAAAATCGTAGTGATAGAGTCAGTTATGGATGGGTATTGAAGGAGTGTGGTTTGAATAAGAATAAAATAGGTCAATGTGAACGAAGCTTGTCACGTGATCTGGGAATATTGAGAGGGTGAATGTAAATCGAGGGACGAAATTAATATTTGAACTAAGAGTGTGTGGATCAAAAGGACTTGGGATGCCATCTAAGACGTGGCTAAATGTGGTAGACGAATGTGTTAAAAAGAAAACAATTAGAGTTTAAAAAATAAAATAGCATGCATGACTCGGTGTATGGATGTTGTTGAAGCGAAGAGAGTTTGCAAGGATGGAGAAATGTGGAGAAAGTTAGCGAGGATGGATTAAGTGCGGATTTTTTTTTTTTTTAGCTAAATGCACAGTTTCTTGTATACTACGTAAGGGAACGACGTTATTAGGTGTGTATGTATATATAATAACGAGTGTAACGAACGTTTTAGAATGCGTGACCAAAGTTGCGGGTATTTCTTTCGTCAGACACACAAATAAATAAATCATAAAAAATATTCAATGTTCCAAAAACAAGGGTGGAAGGGTTATTATCGATTTAAATATGCTCTAAATATGGTCCTTTACGCAAACCTTTCTAATTGTGTGTCGTCGCTTGAAAANGTCAAAATGTATAAATGAATAATTAAATATCAATGCGATGACTTGAAGATCTGCAACACCTTATAAAATGTTAAAACTTTAACCAGAAATCGAAATTTTAATACGAAGTGTTGACCCTTGTGGAAGACATTAAACTGTTTGAAATGTTCTTAGGTGGACAAAGATGCGCCTCTTTTCTCATTGATTATATATCATTGTATATTATTTTATGCGTGTTCTTATGTGGAGTGGTGATGATACAATGTACATTATTCCGTTCAGAAATATTACGAGTTTATAGAAAGAGAGAGAAAGTCTGTGCGGTGCGCCGTACCATTTATTTTTACTGAAAACAGATCCTACGCTCAGCCCTGCAGGAGTAGATAGCAGCTGGCAAAATCTAGCGAGACATTCTCTTACGACCTCCTCTCCCACCCTTTCCTTTCACTTTTACTTTTGAAACTGAGTCTCCCCCCCTCCCTCTCCTCCTTGGAGGTCTCTAGTTTGACACCAGCACATGAAATATTCAACGTCACTTCTGGATTAAGTTTTTAGACTTTCCTCTTCAGGAATAATTCACCGATCCAGTCGGCGCACGTTCTCGTCTCTATACAAAATGTATTTATTCATAGTGTCGATCAGGTTTTGCTTCTCTTTTGATAAACAAAGATACCATTTTATTTTTCCGTGTGTTCCCGATACATAAAACCCATCTTAGTTGTATATCACATCATTATGAGACATCTACCGGTGCACTGAACTTCAGAAACTCTTTGTTATTTAAAATATAGTTAATATTTCAAAATAAGATTCACCTCAAAATTAAGTTGAAAGGTATTCATGAGTGGAATATTTTGAATATGGATCCAACGAATTTGTGGATGTATGGGAACTGTTTGACCTCTCAAATAACACGGTATACTTGGTTTTTGGGTAAAAACTTGTTAAAAGGAAGTTTACAGATTAGCTATTTTCAAAAAATTCGAAATACTTTGAAAATGACTAGTAGCTTTGTTTAAAATGTATACCTGGGGAGTGCTTGACGTTAAAAATAGATATGTATAAATGTACTGGTTTTTGGATGGAAATGCCTTGGAAAATAATTTATTGATGTCTTTTTTTATTTTTATTTTTTTTTAAATGGCTCTAATGATTTGGTTTCATATGGGTATTTGTTATGATTTTATATTGTATAATATATATATTTGTTTTTCTTAAAATTTATTTTTATAGTAGTTTACTGTCGATTGATTTTGGTGAATTTTTTCTAAAATAGCTCTGATACTGGAGAACTATTTCACATGGTCAATACTAATTATGTGTTTTTTCTAAAATAAATTAGTTTAAAGGTAGCTTACTTATGATAAATTGAGAAAATGTTTAATTTTTCGAAACTATCCTCTACGATTGTGCTCAAAACCTGTTAATAAACTACTTTATTTAAGTGAAACAAGTTCTATATTTCTAACTATTTAATTTTATATTAGAACTTTCACATTTAACGTTAAATGTGGTTGAAAATGAAATAATAAATTAATATTATTATCATTAATATTCACATAATAATTATGAAATATGAAATGCTAGGATTTTAATTTAATAGAGGTATGTTGAAGCCATTCACCTCCATTTTGATGTTAGATATATTTTTAAAAAAACAATCAACTTCTTAAATGATTGGTAATTTCTGGATGCTTGTTATGCGTTTCATCGCTCAGGTAGGTGGCCCCTTAAGTTTGTTGCACGCATTCATAGTTTGATTGAGTTTTTAATTTTTTGTTGTTGCCTGTAATGTTTTAAAGGCCTAATGACTAGATAGAGATCCGTTTAGATTAACCTTTGTTTTGTTAATTCAAATTATTGTTATTACGTTTAAGTCATATATATATTTTAAATCCTGGTGTTTAAATTTTTTTTAGGTTTTTTGTTCTTTTAATCTCTACGCCTTAGCAGTTAGTTTGGAGTAGGCTAGTTTATGTTATGTATAAAAGGACACATTCTTAATAATAATGCTTCAGCTGCTCTAAATACCTGAGGATGTTTTTATTCCATACTTGGCCTGAAGTAGCTTTCTCTGGATCCTGCTGCCCATGTATTATCCTCGGTTTTGGAGGGTCTTTTCTTTTCGTATATTTAAGATTTTTAAAATTTCTCATCCCGTACACGTACTGTACATATTTGTAAGATAATTTTTACTAATGAAGGTGCATTAAAAAAGTATTATATTTCACGTTTTACTTTTCATCTGGGCTACCTGTATATTTACAATAAAGGGGTTGGCCTTTAGAAGAAAGAATGTACATGGGTGAACCCGCATTTCCATGGAGGAAATGTGGATAGCCTTGGAAAAAAAACACCCTAGTGCACTCGTCCAAGATTTGAGCCCAGACCTCCTCAAACCAAGCAATACAGACAGGTCTTACGCTTTTATCAGTGTGCCCAACGGTGTGGTTAGATATGGGAAAGTTATTTTTTTAGGAAATGTACTCCCATTCACGTAGAGAGAGGATGAAAAAGCTAAAGTCATATATCACATGTGAAAAACTACCCCTAGTGCATATTGCTGAGGTGAAACCTAAACCTCTTCATCACAGCAAATTTTATATATCCCTAGGTCAATGCCTTATACCTCGTGATTCCCAGTATGATATGGTATAGCATGGTATAATTCCCTTCACTTATTACCTCATTACAACCCATTTTTAAAAAGTAATGAGCAGACATCTTATTTACCGCAACTTTAAAAAATTGAAGCGTTATGATTAATTTAAGCTGTCATTTAATCTGGTAGGTCAGGGAATTCCAAGAAAGGTTTGGAATGTACCTCACATAACCATTTGACTTCATTCGGGAAACTCTTGATTCAAAATTAACTTTTATATGAAAGAGATCAACCATATGTATCGATTTTACTATTAGTTTCTTAGTATTTATTATATCTATTTTTCAGATGGATATTGGTGACATTTTGATTATTATTCTGCTCTTGTCTCCTCTAGGCTTGCACACGGCCCTACTCTCATGACGAGGGCTAAGGTTACCCCCCTTCTGCCCTTAACGAGAGTAGCTGCCCTTCAATACAATCTCACATTACGCCGCTCAGGGCTGACCCAAGTCAAGGATATAAAAAGAGGTAGCCTTTATCATCTCGGTAATAATAGACCTGGGCTGTACGTTTTGACTTCATCGTTATAAGAAAACAAAAATAGTTCACCCAAGATGGCTACAAGCAAAAAGACCAGGCCAAAGAGATGTATGGAGGTAATGCCACCCAATTTGTGAAACTTGGTCTCTTAGCTTACATGACGAGAAGAAACTCATGGTGTTCAAAAACAAAGTACTTAGGAAAATATCTGGTCCAATATTGGGTGAAGATAATGGAGTTCGTAATGGGTTGCATAGTGATGAGGTACATACCCTATACCGAGTGTAATTATCATCAGACATTGTTAGGGTAAACAAATTTAACATATTACGTTGATGGGGTATTCAGCGCGTATGGAAGACTCTAGAACAGTTTTCAGGGTATTGATTGGCAAACTTAATGGTAATAGACCATTGTTAAGACCTTGACGCATATGAGAGGATAACATTAGAATGTACCAGAAGGAAACAGGGTATAATGAGGTTGACTGGATATAACTAGCTCAAGATAGGGATAGGTAGTGTACCTTTATAAGTGCGGCAGTGAAAACTCAAGCTCCTAGTGCCATAGACCCTATGGCACTAGGAACACGACTTTAAGACTACTACGTCCACAATCTGGGCACTTACACTCTAGTACTGTAAGAAGTTGTATCAATATTATCGAAATAGTTCCTTATTCTCTCAAAGATTTCTTTAACACTTAGCTTTAACTGAACTGTTTAAAAATAGATGGGCCTTGACACTCAAAAATACAAATTTAACTTGGAGCCAAAATGGCTAACATAGCTTTATTAAAAATTATGTTTACAATTTATACAAGTAAGCTCAAAGTGTCTCAAAGTATTAATTCAAAATTTTAGGAAAATCTCCAATGAAACCAATGCTGTCTTGTGAGCCGCACAGAATAGCTTTGGGAGCCGCATGTGGCTTGGGAGCAGCAGTTTATTTACCTCTGCCATAGAAGTGTGTCTTAAATTTCGATGTACCTTATGAATAAACGTTTAGTGTGGGTAAGATGGCTAAGTGTGCAACCAACCAACATAGCGAAATGAACGTGTCGAAAAATTGATAACACGATATTGTACGAGGTAATTGATATTAATGATGTCCCAAACAAAATGACGTCTAGTTCACGGTTATATTTGGCTCCAGCACAGTCTGCTTGCTACGCATTTGTCTATAATGTGTACACTTCAGGTTTTATCAAAATGATAACGTCCAAACTTAAGATAAGTTATTGATGAGATGGATACATATCTCTATACTATTACCAAGGTTGAATTATACGACATTCCGTGGCTGACATCACTATTGCCTTACACTTGATGCCATACTGTGTGGACAGACAACAGAATTCAATAAATACCGATTGATATTTATCTCATTGCTCAACGTAGATTTTCTTGTTTTCACTACTATCTTTCCTCAACTAGCTTTAGCGTGTTCAACCATTATTCAAATTCTTCCAGTGGATTACGAAATTTGGTCTCTTAGCTTTTGAAAAGGGGGTTGAAGGTTTTCAAAACTCACTGGTATAACATTTTACACTTGTGTGCTAATTACTCTCATGGTTTTAGAGATTAGGAAGGTTAAATATAAAGGAAGTTTACTTGCATTTTCATGGAGGGATAGTTTATAACCAGTTTAGAAAAACAACCCTCAGTACACTCGACTGAGTTTCTAGTCTCGATTTCCCCGCTATTGCAGTCTAGTATACTGCAAGTGTATAGTGTTAGACAACTGAGTCACCGAGATGGGTAGAATGAAAGATCCTTTCTAGGATTGAATTAGACTTTTGGAGGCTTTCTCAAATTTATTTCCCTCTGTACCCTCTAAGAGGGTTGGAGTAAGGGAAGAAACGTGTGCGACTCACTGACACTCATCACCATATTTCCCCAATCATGGGCCTGGAAACTGGAAATTTTGTTTGACCGGAAGGTAGAAGAACTGCCTTAAATAGCCGTTAAAATTTTAAATTGGGAAATTTCAAAATTGGGTCAATGGAGGAGGTTTTTAACTAAAAAATATTTTTAAATGGGTAGAAAATTAAAATTTGCCAGACAGGTAGAGGGTAAAATTCCAGATAAACCTATAAATCTTTAAAATGGAGATTCCAAAGAGTGAATTTGAGAAAAGGGTATGGAGGATTAAAAATTTCAAAAACTAAAAGTAATAACGGCTACTTCCCAATGTGGTAGAAGACTGAAGCTTAGCAGGTAAAAATACCACTACAAATAAATATAAAGGGCTGAAATTATTAAATTTTTGATTGGGTCATTGTGAAACAAGGGGAGAGGGGTAAACAGAAAATTTAATTTTGTCAGGCAGGTAGAATAACAACTACAGATAACTTAAATCATCTAAAAATTCAAAACTAAGTATGAGTTATTTACATGAAAAGGGGTCGGTGCTTAACAATTTCCAAAACTAATAAAAACAATTAAATCTTAAAATCGACAGGAAGATATCAATAAGCAAAATTTTAAATTTGGCGGGAAAATAGAAGGACTACTCAAATAACAAAATACATTTTAAATATTTACTATTTGTAAAGTGGAGGGGGGGGTGGTGGTTAATGTTAGTATTCATAATTCCCAAAACTAAAATAATAAATAATTTTTTGTTGTGGTAGAAAATTGAAATATGCCTAGCTAATACAAGAATAACTACAAACAGCCAATAAATGTCCGATTGTTAAATTTCAAAATGAGTAAGCAGTATAGCGAAGAGGGTGGGGTTCCCTCAAGATATTTAAAACTAATATAAACTACACTCTTTAGTGTAATATAAAATAGAGGTTCAACATGTAAGTCAATAGTCTATGACGTAGAGCTGAATGACTTCCGAATCAATCTAATTTTCAAATTTATGCCAGGGAAATGGATGAGCTCGAATTTGATACAACTAATTTAAAAAAACTACTTCTATGTGTGGTGTTTTCCCTCTTTTAAACTTTGTATGCTTTTAATTTTTATTAAATTTACTTTTTACCATTTACCTTATTATTATTTTTATCCTTTTTTTCCTTATTACTTAGTTTATTTAAAAAATAAATTTTATAAGATTTATTTTTTATTCTTTTTACATCCTTTTGTTATTTTTATCCTAAAATATTTATCCAGGGAAAACCGGGTACTTCACATAAAACGTGTAAAATTGAGTAAGGATAAAGTGTAAATTAAAAAATTTTTAAAATAGAAAAAAAGTGTATATAAAAACGGTGAGAAGTGTACAAAGGATTAAAGAGGTAAAATGTGCAAAGAGGGTTATAAGGAAAAAAAGAGCCAAAAGGGCCAAAAGTGCCAAAATGACAAAAGGGATAAAAATGGTGAGAAGTTCAAAATACCAAAAGGGGTAACAAAAAAGGCAAAATGTGCCTAAAGGAATAAAGGGTATAAAAATCAAAAATGGCTAGCAATGTAATAGAGGTAAAATAAATAAAAGACTGAGGGCTAAATGATTGAAAGGTCAAAAACAGCTAAAAAGTCAGAAAAATCAAACTGTGCATAAAAGGTAAATGGGCTTGAAAGTGGTGAAAAAATATATAATTTTTATGCTTAAATGATACACCTTTTGTCCCTTTTGCACTTTTTACACTAAAATAATACACCTTTAACCTTACCTGTTCATTTGACCCTTTAATCCTTTTAATCTTTTTTTTACTTTATCTACCCTTTTTAATCACCCTCTTTGAAAATCTATTTTGATTTGATTTTCTTTTTACCATTGTTTCCCTAAACTATTTCTTCCAGGCCAATCCATGTTCTTCATGATAGTCTATAATAAAATAAAGAAAAATACACCAATTAGATGTGTATTTAGAAAAGTGTTACCAAAAATTAAAAACCTTTGTACTAATTTGTATTTGTATAATAATCTTTTATTCTGAAATATGTATTGTTGGGGACCTTCCTTAATGTATCATTTTTATTTTGTTTGATACTTTCCTTAGTTTAACATTTTCAATATAATAAACAATATATTTTTTGGGGGGATCTATTAAGTTTTTATTAAAAGTATTATTTCCACAGTAACTTACTATCCATCAGGACTACACGCATACAATTAGACCAAAGGGGTAAGGATGAAGCAAGACGAATTGAGAGTAAAGCTACCCGCCTTTACGTAGAGAGAATGGGAAATGATATAGGAAAAACTACCCTCAAAACACCTATCCTGGAAAACGGATATGAGCCCCAGCCTTTCCATCCCCTAAAGACCAGAACAAGTAAACCAGACATCTAGTATACATACTCACCAATGCGGGTAAAAAATAATAATAGCTTCAATAAATAGGGTAGGGATGAAAAAATTAGAGAAGATTATTTGACAATAGTTATCTTAGAACAAAAGTGTATTAATACTTAGCACTGCGTCTTACTATTCGTTCGGATTATACTCTACTATACTAATTACTACTATACTAATTACTTTAATGGAATAGGAATTGGGAAGGTTGAATATAGATGAAGTGAACCCACATTTACGTGGAGGGAGAATGGGAAACCATTTAGGAAAAGCCACCCCCAGTTCACTCAAGTGAAATGCAAACACCAATCTCCTCACCCTCAGTAGTCTAGCTCAACAGGAGACTCGCGCGTTAGCTAACTACGCCACCAAGAGGGGTTAAATAAATAAATGCTAAAAATAATATAAAACTCGTTTTAACCCTCTTATGGTGCGATTATACGGATTGTGAGCTATTGGCAGTATTTTTTCATTTCTTATGACAACAATTTTTTTGGGCAGAATAAACCAAGCATTTATCCAGTAGAAATATAGAGTTTTGTTTTCTTCACATGAGGGCCTCAAACATTCTTGAATATCTGTCAAGGGTGCCCTGGAATTTAATGACAGCTTTTTACCTTCATTTAAAATGTTTGTTAGATAATTCTGCTATGCTCATGACAGATATTCAACAATTTGATGAGATCCCCATGTGGGGGAAACTAAACTTTATGTTTCTACAAGAGCAATATTAGTTGATTTATTTTTTCGAAAATAGTTGTTTGCTATAAAAACTGAAAAAAACACTTAAGTTATAATTTCTAGCGTCTCCTTACATTATAGCCTTAAGTGTTCAGCGGTTTTTAGAGTTGATCTTATACCGATAAAATAAATAGTAACTAAACAACAAAATGTACAATTTCACTGAGTCTATCAGAGTTGGGAACAAAATTGTCAAAAAACCAGTGTTATAAAACTGAAAAATTATATTATTTATAACTTAAAATACTACTTAGATACCTTTTTCGAGCCATTATGTTAGAGCTATTTCTAAAAAAATTCAAATTTTCAAAAAGTATTTGTCATCAATTACCCTTAAATGACTTTTTCTCGAAAAAACGAGTCTACAATGTTATTTGGTAGATATCCACTTATAACAACACAATTAGAGATATTTTCTAAAATTTAAAACGGTTTCATGTAAATTATCCTTTATTTTAAAGAGAAACAGCTTTGTAAAATGCAGTTTTGTGAAGCCGGGCCATATAAGATTTAAAAAGGCATCGGAATCTCAAAATGAAAATGTTCATGTTTACGATACTTTCTTTATATGATAAAATAAAATGTCAACTTAGTTTTTAAGCTTGTTTTAAATCCCTAAATTTGCTGATGGCTTTGAGAGAATGTATAATATAAGTGGAATAAACAAGTTTCTTGAGGATATAAATATATATATTTTAATTAGTTATATAAATGTATCTTCAATAAAGAGTATTGTACATTATTTACCATAAATCCACTATCTTATCAGTTCAACTTTGTCTCTCTGAGAACGATAGGATGTTAATGGACAATATGCTATTTGGATTAAAAGTGTCAAGTGATTAGAGAGCGACATTAACGTCGAATTTGAATTGAACGAATGACTTAAAAGAGACGACAATCCCCTTTATCAACACTGCGATCAATCACTTTGAAGGATAGCGCTATTTTTTTTTACGGTATGAATTAAAAAATATTCTCACAAGCTTTGTTAGGTGATAAATAAGTTGTGCCATCAATTTATAAACATTGTGCTTTCTTCAATAGTTTAGCTTAATTTGATATATTTTAATTGCGTATTTTATATATTTATTATGTTTATAGTTATTTTTAGCCACTTTAGAAACACAACATTATTGGTAACAATAATTTTTAACTCATAGAGTCCTTAACATTAAATTTATCGGCAGGGCAGATAACCTTCATCCCCTGGGTCAGTGCAATCAAGCGAAGTGGCTCTGCACTAGACTCACCGTCCTTGATGTTATAGTTTTATTAAATAGTAATTATCTCTAAGGAGGCCACCTACCAAAGTGCTTAGACGCGTTGATGACGTGCTGTACATGAATCTCGTATTATTTTAAAAGTGTTTTTCTATCTAAAAAATAAAAAATATTGCTGACGCCAAAATGGAGGCAAAAAGTATCAACATGTCCGCATTGAATTAAAAACCTTAAATTTTAAATTTTATATCATTAAAATTGGTATTAAAATCTAAAACTAGCTCATATTTATTGGTGTCCAAGTGGAATGTGGCACTTTTGAGGCTCACTACCCACTATACTACCCTTGATTCACCTGCCACTATACTACTCACGACACTCTTGCCCCTACACACTATACTACCCACGCTACACCAGTCTCTACAAACTACACTATTCACGACGCGACTGCCCCTGTACACAGTTTTTACCAACGGTGCACCTGCCCCTGTGTATTATATTACCCACTATGCACCTCGATTAAAACATTTCAGTCGAGCCGAAAGAATGAACGCCACTGGGAGAACGATCTACTCCAGGGGACAAACTCTGAAGTAACAGGAGGTATCAGGTTCTGTCAAGGATTGATCTATTTTCCCAGATCTTAAAGTGACTGTTATCAGACCTCCCCAACTAAGGTTTTTATCTCTAAAGGTAGTTCGTTTGGGTAGCAAAAAGCTGGTAGCATCGACAACACATTATTTAGAAATTTGTCGTTTTTGATGAAATTGATAAGACTCTAATAGGCTTATAAGCAGCTAGATCTCAACCTGCAACTTACTTTAGGTCAAATATTTTGCCATTTTCCTTTGCCTTGCTGAGCTACGATTAGACATTTCGATTTAACAATAAACCACCCTTTAAAGATCTTATGCTTTAATTGTTTACGATTACCGTTAAAACACAGAGTGTAATTAAAACTCTAAACCCTTTCCTCTGCGTAGGGAAATTAAACCTAATTAGCCTCGTAAATGGATATCGTGAAAGATAGGAATGATTTTGAAATACAGGTGGAAGAATATTGAGGGAAAACTAACAAGATACATTTCTTGTCTTTTTACGTGGCCGGAAAAATATGTAGTTTATAATTCGTACGTCAAGGGCGATTGTTTACTAACTATCCAAGGGGAACAGGATATGTAATATTGACTATAATAAGCTTGCACTTGTCTAACTGAGGAAAGGGAGGATGAAAATATCAGATTTTAAAAACTTCGCAGTGAAAATTTTTGATTTTGGCCAAATACTACATGTAAAAAATTG
>CABFWB010003270.1:6021-8521 GCA_902151455.1 Timema bartmani | reverse complement strand
TAGCTCTTTAATTCTCTTACTCCCAACTACACCACTTTGGTATTAAGCTAAGATATTTTTAGCTATTATATAAGTCAACCCGCAGTATATTTATTAAACATGAGCATGCATCAGATGGAAGTTTAATATTCAATCAGAGATAAAAGATCTGTGGCTACAGTCTAACTTCAGTCAAGTCTAGTCAGAGGTTAAGTATAATCTAATTTTACAACACATGCTATTAAAATTCTAAAACATTCCAATATTTTGTTATGATATGGTTAAAAGTTATCTGAGATTGAAAAGATTGTCTGTAAATTCAAACAAATCATTTTTAATCAGTTTGTAATTAAACTTACCCTTTTACTATTTTAATAGAGCTATTATCTTTTCAAATGAAGGAGAGCTGAAAAACTAGATTTCACATCCACTCAATGTGAGATGATTGTTAAGAACGCCAACTAAGAGTTTAAACAAAAGTGACAGAAAGGAACACAGGAGATAGTAAGGAATATGTAGGCTGACCAGCCCATCAACTGCAACGCTGAGGTATATCCATGGCATCCATGTGTGTTTCAGAGGCCTTCTTAAAAAAGGTGCAGAATCCTTGGGAACGCAGTGGCAAGTTTGAAGGAGACATCGTCCTCGACGCCGGTCAGAGAAATGGACTGATCAACCCCGCCTTACATTGGCACAAGGTCAACGGATTTGTGGACCTACCCTATGAGATTGTTTCTCATCAATTCAGTGAGTATCTCTAGAGTAATCATTCAATAAGTTAATATGATACTAAGGATTATCTAGTTAATCTCATTAGCATAGCGAATAGCAACAGATGGTGGGTAAATGTGGTAAGCAATTTCAAATGAAACTTAAAAAGAAACTTAACAATAGATTAAGGGTGTAATATATCAACAAATAAACTTGTAATAATTAGCCAACGTGGCATTGTAAACTTTCTCCCCTGTGGGCGAGAGGTGTAATAAAGCTGTATGAACAATTTCAGCTGCTGACCAAATAGCAGCAATCCATCGAGGCTTCGACGAGTTTCACCAGAGGACTTGTATCAGACTGAGACCCAGGACAGCTTCTGACATAGATTATGTCAGGGTTCAAGGACTCAACAGTGGGTGCTGGTCTATGGTCGGCCGCAGAGGAAGGGTGAGTATCTTGTGTTTGATGGATGTAGCTCAGTCACGCCATTATTATTACTATTATTATAAACAGGACCATAATTTAGCCGAAGGCTCTAAGGTTGTTAGTGATGTGGCCTTACTCTAACAATTCTATGAGACTCTACAATTACTTCTGTCCAGATTTCGCTAGTAGAATTCAAGTGAACATTTAAAAGGAATTATGTTAGATACAAGTTAATCATAGTTGATAGGAATTAATAATTGTTTCTATACTTGACAGAATACCTACTATTTTCTAAGTAATTTTAACATTCACTTTCTGGACCATTGGAAATCACATTACTTACAAACTATCTTAGCTATAGAACAGGCACAACATTTAGTCTTCCTTTCATCAATTCCACTATGAACGCGGAAAATCTTAGTTCCCGAATGATACAATTTTTAACCATTTGAAGAATAATAACAGTTGAGGAGTGGAAAATAAAGTTTAAATAAATTTCAATAATTTTAAATGCCATGCCTATGACTTGTAATTGAACCAAGTTATAATTTTATGAAACATTTAAGATCACATTTCTAGTTTTTTTTAGAAGATTGATATGATTAATATTGTTTGTAAATAATTTTGTATCATTGCTTGCCTAACAATGATCTAAAATAATGGTTTTGAAAATTCTAATTACTTTCGTTACATTTAGTGGAATATAAAAGATTGTTAAAAAGGGTTATTTGGCAAAACAATTCAAATAAGTTGTGTGATTTATCACCTCTGTACTAATCTTTTGTTCTTTCTAAAATGATGTCACCATACAGAGTATTTTAGAGAAACATTCAAGAATTAATTTGAAAAAATTACAAAAATCATCTCAATCCAACTCTTTTAATAATGCATGAGTGAATTTATTTATTTCCAACAACCAATTTTTTGCCCACATTTTGTTTTTTTTCTTGCAATATATTTATGAATTGATAATGATACTAACGCGATTCCAATTTTTGGTATATGGATAGAGATGGAGGCATGGCGTGCGTTCGTTCTGAGATGACGACAGCTACTGACTAGGGATGGGTTGTGAAATCACAACCTGCTCCTTTGTCACTGCTCCTCTGACGTCACATTCACAATCTGTTCCTGACAGACGAAAGGAGCTGTTCCTTTCTGTCACTGTTCCACGGATCAAATGCATGCTGTAACAGATCCGGAATAAACTTGTTCCTCGTCTCTGTCACAGGCAGCGCTGGAACTGGTCCAAAGTGACCTTGTTCCTCGTCTCTGTCACAGACAGCGCTGGAACTGGTCCAAAGTGACCTTGCTCCTCGTCTCTGTCACAGGCAGCGCTGGAACTGGTCCAAAGTGACCTTGCTCCTCGTCTCTGTCACAG
>CABFWB010003269.1:59870-83231 GCA_902151455.1 Timema bartmani | reverse complement strand
GTGTGTAAGACTGACAGTATTACACAACCCTAACACTCCACCCCAGAGTAGTTCTCCCTGGTGTGTAAGACTGAGAGTATTACATACCCCTAACATTTCACTAGAGAGTAGTTCCTCCCATCGTGTAAAACTACTCTTCTCGATGTTCTTAAATAAAATGAGCTCATCTCCTCAAATTCTCGTGTAGCACATTCAGATTTATATTTTCTTACAGAGTAGACTGAGATTTATAAAATGTTGATTCAATTGAACGCCATCGTAATACCAAAAAATGTAAAAGATATTTTCCCTGTGAAGTTGTCCATTTGTCTAAATTTATTTATTACTTAAAAACACAATAGATCGCAAAAAGGAGTGAATTACCCCCAGTAGTGTTATATTCACTTTGTCTATTATCAGAATACAACCCTATTGAAATATATTACTTGCTTCCCAATCAGCTTATTTTTATTAAAAAAATAAAAAATAATATCTTCAACTTTTCTATGTATAGTATTTATAGGATTTTAGATCAAAAAGATTAGAGAGTTTGTTTACGACCAATATTTTAAAGATGATTTTTTTTTAGTTCTTTATTTTGTTTTATCTCTTAGTTTACATACATACAGGAACTTCAGACTGGAAACTATTTTCATAAAATTTGGATTTGATTGAACTACAATTTTTGGTTAGAAAAATATCTTTTGCCAAATTTTATTTTTATTTTTGACAATCTGATCTCAAACTATTTATTCTATCGTCAGGTAAAAATTTATCTAAGAAATTGCTTGGCTACAGAATTTAACACATTGGGCCAATTTCAATTCAAAGTAAAATTGTTGTATACACATATCATAGCTCTATACAAAAACAAAAGATGTTACAACAGATCTGTGAAATTTAAATTTGCCAAGTATTTGTATTTATTATGGGTGAAAAACTAAAATCGTATATTTAAAAAAATATATTCTTGGAGTTTATTCTAGTTATGGATTGTAAGTTTATGTACTAATTACGCTGACAGTTCTAGAGATTATGAAAGTCATATTTAGAGGAAGTGCACCCGCATTTGCGTGAACAGAAAATTGAGAACAAGCTTTGGAAAAACCAGCCTCAGTACACCCAATGAGATTTGAACCCGAATCTCTCCGTCATCAGCAGTCTAGTCTACTGCGAGAGTAGCGCGTCAGACCTTTTGACCACTGAAGCGGTTAAAAAATTAATCGAAACGTCCTATTTTGTTATATAATTTGATGTAATTTTCTAGTATCTTTCTGCACAATTTGTTAGAATAAGTTAATATTCCTGTCTTAAATAATATTAATGTATGATCATTATTGGCAGTGGCAGATTCAAGGTGGGGTGATAACCATCCCTCTCAAACGAGTAAGAATATTGAAAACCATCCCAATGTATTCTTTAATAATCTAAATAATAAAGGTAAGAGTCCGGTGTTGAGAGGTTATTATGTGTTAAATAAAAGTTCACGTTTTATTTAAGGTAAAAATGTATCCATTGTAACACATTTTTATAAAAAACGAATAAGACTATAATATACAGAATATACTTGTGGTGTTAAGATGCGCTGCACAAAAAAGCATAGAATGTTAGTGACCAATTATTAGATAAATTCTTCACAGCACCAACCGGTTTTCAGTCGTCAGTCTCGCAACATATGTAAAGTAAAAAGAATACCCCGAGGTGCACATCCTCAGTTTTATCCAAGTATATTTTCCAAATTCATCTTTCTAGGTCTAGTGATGTTAAGGCTACCCACATCTTTGTTCATCTACTAAATGTGTATCTTTGAATCTCCTTTACTCGTAAATATATTAATTACTTTAAAATAATATTTGATTTTGACCAAAATAACCTTGATAAGTCAAAGTTTGTATTAATGTAAAAAAATAAGATAGTTGATATAAAAATATATTCCTACATTTTAACTATTCTGATATTTTTTTTCTAGAAGGGTAGGAACGTATTTAGAGAAGGTAGATTTAAAGTGATAAATATAAAATTAATAAATAAAAAAAGAACAAACGAATGGTTGAGAAATGATTGATGATCGCGGGACATTTGAAAAGTTTTCAAGTCAATCGGGTAACAAAATGTTGCTGACCCCTGAATAAACAGATATGAAATAGAGGAGGGGATTATTCTCTTAGTTAAGAAGAAAGAGTTTCCATTTATAAGAGTACCAAATCTTGGCTAATCTCGATATAAGATGTACGTATTCTAAATCTAACAACAAATCAGAGTAAGCTTAAAAAATATGTGTTTAGGGTGTGCGGATAAAAATAAGAATGTTTTAAATATATATTAATGAAAATATGTTATTATAATATCGTTGGTTATTTTTTTATAAATAAATGTTTGTTCTAATTACCAATACTTTAATTAAACATATTCCCAGCCTCTGCTAGACTTGTGACTCCGAGTTTGATCCTGTAAATTTACTGACCCTTCTTTTGTTGTAAATATAGGAAAGGATACACAGCTTCAACTGCCACACCTCACAAATCTCGTGTATAAAATATATCTGTTGTTTTGAGAGGCATGTGACGTAGAGAAGCATGTGTCTGAATGTCTACCCTCGCATGGCTGATCAAATATTTAATCACTTAGAAAGTGGGAGTGTAAAAGTATCATATGTGAAAGTTGGCAAATTTTGTTAAAAAATATGTGGGGGTAATGAATAGTATGAGATATTGTTTAATTTAATCATATTAATATTTCTTTTGATTCGTTATAAAATAGATTTTATCAGAAATTTTGATATGAGGGCAAGGAATTAGAAAGCAAATATAGTGGAATTGGTTGTATTTTTAAACAATGCTTGAATGAATTTGGTATTAGTTTGTCTTGAAAACAAACAAATAAATAATTAGTGACGTTAGAATTTCTGAAGGGGTGTGTTTTAGGGGTTCAGGCTCCTCCCCAAATTAATAATAATGTGAATTGTATTATTCCTCAATGTCTAGGCTAATAGCTCTTTAGATACTTCTAAAATATATATTAATAGGTTTAGGATGATTATGCATTAAAAAACTTCGAAATATGCATTCAAATATACATCAAAAACATCAAAAATATGCACTAAAGAGTCAACTAATTATAAAAAATAAACAGTTCGCTATCAATACATTATATTAAAATGCACACACATTTTTAAATCCCAATTTATTTTATTAAAATTAATCAAAAAGCACAACATTACTGGAATTGAATGTTAATTAAGTTATAAAAATAAATCATAACTGCACTTAACAACAACATGATGTCATAATTTTTCTAATGTAAATTAGCACCTGGTGTCAGCGAGGATATTTTTATGATGTGAAAATACTCTTTTGACGTCACGCGAGACTATTGGTACCAATTCAAAGTTTACATTGTCAATGTTCATTTCTTGCGTCAAAGGTTGTTTAATTTGCAACACCCTGCTTATATTTTTCAATGGTTGATAGCCTATATTTTTTAACAGCACTTCGTTTAATTTGTTAATGAAATTATTTTTCTTGAGTTTAGTTAAATCCTTGACAATATCTTCTACTATATCAGTACTGTCTTATATAGATAATCCCTTCGCTTCTAGATTAGAGATTGCAGTTGGAATACAAGGCAATTTAGCTTTAATAAAAATTAAATCTTCTTGAATACTTTTTTATTCACAATACCTTGTGAGTATTCAATGCTCTGCACTTCCTCAGAGTTGAATTCATTAACAATTTTCTTCACAATTTCAAAATTTTCAGCGTAATACACAGCCAAGGCCGTAATCAGGGGGGATTTTTGGTGGTTCAAACCCCCTGAAATGTTACTAATAAAATATGTGAATGGCTTTATTTATGGTTTAAACTATATCAGAATTAAGGTACAAGTACAAATTAGGGGGCTATTTTGCCATAAAAACATTTCAGAGAGCTTCTAGATGGTTTTAATATTTAGAATTTGCCCTAGCCTTCAGCAGCTGGGTGTTTTGTTGCCATAAAAACACTTTAATTAGCTACTAAAGGGTTTAAATACTTAGAATTTGCTCTAGCCTACAGCAGTTAGGGGGTAATGTTGCCATAAAAACACTTAAGATAGTTTATAGAGGTGTTTAAATGTTGAATTTGCCCTAACCTCCAGCAGTTAGGGGCTATGTTGCCATAAAAACACTTAAATAGCTTTTAGAGGGTTTTTATATTATAATTTGCCCTAGCCTCAAGCTGTTAGGGGGTTATGCTATCCAAAAAACACTTCAAACAGATTCTAAAGGGTTTTAATATTTAGAATTTGCCCTAGCCTCTAGCAGTTAGAGGGTTATGTTGCTATAAAAAAAACACTTCAGTTAGCTTCTAGAGGTGTTTAATATTTAGAATTTGCCCTAGCCTTCAGCAGTTAGGGGGCTATGTTGGAATAAAAACACTTCAGATAGCTTCTAGAGGTATTTAATATTTAGAGTCTGCCCAAGCTTCCAGTAGTTAGGGGATTGTGTTGCCACAAAACACTTATGATTGATTCTAGATGTGTTTAATATCTAGAATTTTTCCTAGCCTCCAGCAGCCAGGGGGTTTTGCTGCCATAAAACACTTAAAATAGCTTCTAGAGGGTTTTTATATTCCGTATTTGTCCTAGCCTTTGGTAGTTAGGAGGTTATGTTACCATAAAAAAAACTGCAAATAGCCTCTAGAGGTGTTTAATATCTATAATTTGTCCCAGCCTCTAGCATCTAGGGGGTTATGTTGACATAAAAAATCTTTTGATAACTTCTATAGGTGTTTAATATTTAGAATTTGTCCTAGCTTCAGGCAGGTAGGGGTTTATGTTACCATAAAAACCCTTCAGATAGCTTCTATAACTGTTTATAATTCATAATTTTTCCTAGCCTCCGGCAATTGGGTAATGGGCCCACCAAACCCCCCTGAAACTATTGACTGGCTACGGCCTTGTACACGGCAGCGTCAATCCAAGTTCCCCATCTTGTAATTATAGGCATGGGAGGAAGTGGAACATCCCCCACAACTTCACGAAACATTTTCACACAACTTGGTGCTTTGAGAAAAATCTTTTTTCCCAGATAATATTAGCACGTTAACATCTGAATATATATTAAGAACTAAGTTAGCTACTTGGTGTAAACCATGTGCTAAACAGTTCACGTTTATCATGTTTGGATACAAAATCTGCAGTCCCTGCATTGCTTTGCTCATATATGGTGCAGCATCATTACATACCACTAGCACTTTTTCATATAAAATCCCAGCTGTCCCCAATAAGGTCAGAGAGTCATTTAAAAAAGCGGCAATTGTTGAATGATTCACTTTGTCCAACACTTTTAGAGTCAGCAGATATGATTTGTTTTTTCCTTCCTTAACTTCTAATACACCAAACACAAAATTTGCTTTGCATCTTTGATCTTCATAGGTTGTTTCATACAGACACCCCAATACTTTGATCTTTTACTTTTTCTCTTAGTTTGTTTAATTTTGCTGGGTATAGCTCGGAAACATAGTTTTTCCTTAATGTCGATTCGTCTGGAATATTCTGTTTCGTGTACTTTTCCAAAAAAATAGCAAATAAATTCATTCTTTAATTTTTCCAATGGAATTTCAGTGCAAATAAAATCCTTACAAAGTTCTTCGTTGAATTCTGAACGGTTAGGTCCACGCCTTGGAAATCAGTGAAATCTGAAATCAGCCCTGGCCGTTGGTTATTCTCCCTTTTCCAATTTTTATTACTTACATGTTTTCCGGTTTGGAGATGCTGCGTGACTTGTAACTTTTTGGTTGACGCAACAGGAACTTCGTAATATTTACAAAATAACAGTCGCCCAACTGTTGTGAAATCATCATATCTACTCACAAACGTATTTAAAATTACAATTAAACATTTTTCTTTCTTTTGGCATCTTGAAGAAGTTAATACTATTAGACCTAGTAGACAACTGATGAAGATTGTTGATGGATTGTACATCTTTCAACATTATACAGATTTTNAGATTGTTGATGGATTGTACATCTTTCAACATTATACAGATTTTACCAGTAACGCCACAGGACCACTCAAACCCTGGTAACCCTCTTAGTATTTCCAAGTATTCTGGTTTTTACCCAAAAGTAAATAATGTCCTACCATAGATCATTGAAGAGTGTTGTCTCTCTATGGGTTTATGGCAGCTTATTATTTACGACTTCACTAATATTCTGAGATATAATTTAATAAAAAAATGTATAAATATGTTCTTAAATAGACAAATGTTGCAAATTATGCATTAATGCTCTAAAAAATTAAAATATTCATTCATTGCCAAATATGTCTAAAATATGCATTTGCATAAATATCCTAAGCCTACATATTACATATAACCCCAACTATGTTTTTTTTTAAGATCTTTAAATGACTTTAAGATGGATTTAATATCACCTAGCCATTTATAATTGAGAGGACCTCCCAGTGATCCTCTGAAAATAGCACCCCCTCCAAAATATGACCTTGAATCTTCACCCCCCTACCTCCCTCGACTGGTTAAACTAATCCAAAGTACGAGACTATTACCGGTAACAGAAACATTGACTAAGTATTCAATAAAATATATATCTATGCTATCTGAACTTGTACACACACAGTTTATAGAATAAAAACACTATTCACAAATAGTTGATATGAACAGACCCATGATACTGAACTACAAGCTCAACCAGGGAGAAATTGGGCCACTGGCGTGAAACTAACAGTAGCTTCCGAGATGGCCTCTAAACAGATTTCCACAGAAAGTAGCTAGGTGCCCGGTGTTCCTGGATTCATTCTCTATCTACAGATCTTTATATAGAATTTAACGTATTTTTCTTAAACCAATGTAAACCAGATTCTATTTAAAATCATTATTTATCACTGCTATTTGTTTAAATAAAACTAAAGCTAAATGACCTATTATTTTTTTTATAGAGGAACAATTTTAAGGATAAAGCAACTGACTGCTCCCCTTCTACATTTCCCGTGCACTTTATTAGTTTAAAAACTTGGTTAAAATAAAGTTTAGTATATCAGTTTATGCTGTTTAAGTTGTAATGTGTGCTTTAATTTAGCTTCGTGTTAAGAGAGTGCAAATTAAATTACTTAGAGGAATAATCTTATTTAAGGTATAATAATATAAGCTTTAGCTTTTATTAGTAAATTCTTATCTTTCGAACATTTATCGGCAAATTTTTAGATTTTGTCAAATACGATTTATTTCAAAAGCTAAATGGTTCAATATTTTGCTTCTATAGAGAATTATAAAAGAGCCGGTAAAATTGTTATCTCTGTTCATGCTCAAAGTTTGGTCACAAGGTCCACGTGATGTTTTAACCCAATTCTCGATCCTATTACCATATAAATGAGTCGAGGCTGGGCCGGTCACTCTCCGCGCCATACATGAATCGGCTTCGTCGAAAGGGAAGAGCAATACTGGAATAAAGAGGGGGATTATTTTTATACTCCAAAGTAGTTAGGCCCTACACCTGGACCAAAACTTTTATTGGGTTTTCCATTATATTTTTCATCGCGCCCAGGATATCCGCACTTAATCACATCATAGGCGCAAGTATGAGGAAAGCAGAAATTTAGTAAATGTACCCAGAGTTGCGTGAGGGTTGGGTGAGAAATAATTTAGGAAAAATTAACTTTATTACACTTGTATAGGATTTATATTCCTCACTACCTCCCCATCCCTATCAAACACAACTGCATGAACAGGACACTTAGATCATGTGCCCACCAGTGTGGACAGTTAATTGCGCAACAAAAAATAGGCTATTCATTTCAATCGCAGACAGGATTTGTAAGACAGCCATCTTAATGTATTTCAATTTTATGTTTTGATTTGCGCTTTGGTTGTAATCTACTTTCAAACCAGACCCGTCTTAGGATAGCTCAACAACAGTCACTTGGAGAGAAATTGGGACCGGCGTGGATAGAGGAGGTAAAATGTCAGGTGATTCCCTTGTGATAATTTGACTGTAAATACAAAACATTAAATAAATGTTCAATTTTTAGAAAAATAGTAATACTTTGTAATATATTATTATCTAGAGTTTGCCCGCGGCTTCGCTCACATTGTTCTGGTGTGTTAATTTGTTTCCTTAGAGATTTATTTAAACTCCCAAAAACACCATTTAAGACACATATGAGGCGAGGAATTATTTTATATGTCAACAACACCACACACTAACGAATACCTGGCGTATGGATTCAACATAAATTGTTTAAGTGTTGGCAGTCCTTGCATCAACATTGGTTCGCTTTCGTGGAGGCATTGTTGAAATGAGAAAAAAAAGAAATTGTTTGGATATATTATCTAAAATATAAACATAAATAAACCTAATTTACACGCAACACCAAAAAAATACCGAAAACATACGTTATAACGTGATGGTAAGTAGCTTATTTTGTTCCGTGGAAAATAAGAAGTAGGCTTCAACAGAAGAAGTTCCGTCTTGATTCGATGAATACTTTTCGAGTTTAGTGACAATAAAAAAACAGACTGACATAAAATCTAATGTACAGAGACATCTAGGATTTTATTATATGGATGTATCGTTTTCATATGTGATTATAAGTGACTCTATTGTTTTAAACATTTATAGATTTTTGTGGTTGGTAATAATTACGTTATTTATGATTCGGATCTCTCTATAAAAGAATTCTGGATCAGTCTCTGAATCTGACTAACCCTTCTATTTTGGAATCTAGCCTCAGTCTAAGATTATTAATAGATGTCATTAAATAATCAAATTATTTTGAGCTAATACAGAATTTTTTTTATTTTTCTAAAATAACTACTTCTTAATCCTAAATTTAGAAATAGTGCCTGCATGTGTACGATTAGGGGTTGTTAGTAAAGTAGGTGAACGGTACTAGTTATATCGTTACTAATAATTTTAAAATTTTGTGAAAGTTTTAATGTTAAAATAAAATAACTTTGTATGCAAAACCATTAAGAATGAATTTGTTACTTAGAAATATTGATATAAACTTTATGAAGGAAGGCAATGCGATGGACTCTATTAGGGGAATGTTTGTATTAAATATTTTTAATCGATTTTCTATGATTATTTGCAAATAGAAATTAAAATACATATCTTTTTATCGTAATCAATATAAATTTTTCATATAAAATTAATTATAGGAGTAAAACTTTTTCAATAATATTGTATAGTCTATAGAGGTACAAATTTCTATATTGTTTTGTTGCGTAAAGCATGTCAGTTAATATCACTGTGGGCTTAGTGTTTATCCTCATTGATCGATTGGTTTGAAATTCCTCAAAGAGCCAATTTGTCATCACTCCACCGATATTAACAACCTGTATTCTACGTTTATAACACTAAACAAACGCAAATAAAAATGTTGTTGACACTTTATGAATTGTTTGGGTTTTATTTACTTTATTGAGATTGGAATTTGCCCGCATTAAACCATACATTACACATTCGACAGCCTCAAATGCTAGAAAATAATGAAACTTATCGGAGAGCAGTGTTTTATGTGCGTGCCAAGATTCAAGAACAAACACGTCTGCTCTCATTACTTTCCCCTGCTCATATCACTTCCCTTCTTCTGCACCAGTATTACCAGCCGCGACGAATGTTCACTGCTTGCACCCAGTTTTTTCGACACTACTTCGCTTGCCGATGATCTTGATGAGCTAACGTGATGGTGTATACCACTGTTCCCTGAAAAATAAAGAGTACAACAAAGAAACTTGTATCACGATCCGGTGAGTGGGCCTACATTTTGAATATACTGGCAACAAACAAACAGACGGGAAAACATTCTAAAAATAGCCTATATGGTATTCTAATTGATTATACTACCCAGAAAAAAACTCCACAAAATTCGAATGCGCGTACAAAATATATTTCACGAAAGGAGGACGCGTCATCAACACCATAAAATGAGAAGATGATCAATTATTGCTGGTTAGTAATAAAGAAAGTTGCAGGAAATGATGGGCATGCTAGTAGAGATAGGGAGAAAATATGGCATAAGATCAACATTGAGAAGTCAAAAGTGTTGGTAATTTTAAAATAAAAATTGGAAACTAGGAGTTAGAGAACAGAGCAGTTCAAGTACCTGAGGTAAATCTACTGAGAAAAGATGCTTACTGCACAAAGAAGATTAAGTTGAGGATCGCCATGGTTAAAGAAGCTTTCAACAAAAAGAAGTTACTGATGACCAGCAGGATGAGTTTGAAACTGAGGAAGAAATTGAATAAATGGCACATTTCGAGCATCGCGCTGTTTGGAGCAGAAACTTGGACTCTTATAAAGATGGAAAGTAAATAATTGGAGAACTTTGAAATGTGGTGTTGTAAAATACCTGAGAAGGTCAGGTGGACAGACAGGGTAACAAATAAAGAAGCCCTCAAAGAGTGGGTGAGAAGAGAATCAATTTTGGGTGTGATTCTTCAGTACAACGCAAACTGGATCAGACACATTCTTGGTAGGAAGTGTCTTCTGTATGACGTCATAGAAGAAAAAGGAGCTTAGCAAAAAAGAGGATTCTAATATTATACGACTTGGAGGAAAGAAGAAAATTCAAGGAGTTGAAGGAGGAGGCAGAGGACAGGGTGCATTGGCGTTCTAGGTTCACTCACAAAAGAATTGGACCTGTCGTAAGATAGAAAGCTTATAATAATAGTAATAATAATAATAATAATAATAGGTTTACTATTTTAGAAACAAAAAATAATTAAATTATGATCTATGGTAAGCGCCCTACCACACCAAAGAAAATTGTGCTGTTGATTTAGTACCAAGAAAAAACCCAAATAAAATGAATTCACAAGCAACAGCATAAAATGACTGAAAACATTTATAATTTAAGAAACAAATGCAAGAACGCTAACAGTGGATCTCTAACGTTGTAATTACCAACAAGAGAAACGGTACATAGAGTGTTACTTTCAAAAAACAAATTTAATAATCCTAGTTTGCAGGCAAAACAAAACAACTAAACAATAAACATATACATAAAAGACGTAAATACAAGTATACTAAAAGTTGTGCTCTTACGTGGAGTTACTGTTTCAATGAACAATAAAAGCCATATTTTTTATTTAATACTAAACTTTAGTCCACCTTTGTATTTTAACTATACACTGTGCATTATGTATTGTTTACTATTAGTTAAACGCTATGAATGAATAAAAACCTAGCCTTATGTATATAAAGCAAAGCTCAAATGACAGATGACTTGTGTGTATTTTTTATTAGTGAAAAAAACACCATCTTCTTTCTAATGTGAATACATAATATGACTGGAAGAATACCTTCAAAAATTTTGTTGTGAAGGAGATTTTAATAAGTTTGTTTATATTTACAAATATCTCGTTGCCAAGGAGATTTAAAAAAATAGAGTTATATATTAAAAGTTAATATATTAGAATTGTTACAATATAAAACGCAAATATAGCCAATACAATATACAATATAAAACGCAAATATCGCCAATGCTTCGCTCACTAATGAGATAGCGGAATAGTACTAAGCCTTCCCTGTAATCTTAAAAATAAGGAGTATACCTTCAAAAATTTTGTTGTGAAGGAGATTTTTAATAAGTTTGTTTATATTTACAAATATCTCGTTGCCAAGGAGATTTAAAAAATAGAGTTATATATTAAAAGTTAATATATTAGAATTGTTACAATATAACACGCAAATATAGCCACATTAAGAGGTTTATCGCCAATGCTTCGCTCACTAATGAGATAGCGAGATGGTACAAAGCCTTACCTGTAATCTTAAAAATAAGGAGTACAACAGAAGAAGTCTCGTCTTGATCCGATGAGTACTTTTTGGGTTAACTGGAAATAAACAAACAGAATCGAACGTAAAGACAGATTTTGAGTTTAGTTATGTGGATATATGTCCGGCACCTTAGCTTAGAAAAGGGATTCTTACCTTTTTTTTTGGCCAAAACCCAAATCAACAGTCGATCAACTTGAGGATCTATGAGTCTCTTTTGAAGTTAAACAATTATAATTTAATAATTTAAATAAGTGTGATAATTATTTATTGCTATATAAAGCTGGAATATTTTCTAATAATAAATTATAAAATGTAATCATAATGTAATAATAGAATTAAGAAAATAATTCCAGTATTTAATTTAATAAATTAAATGCGGTAATGTACGGTAACTCCTTTAATAATAATTTATTACTATGATGTTGGGTAGGCATGGGTGTTAACATAGTTTGTGACATTATTAGACCGCTGTTCGGTGTCAAAGAGATGCCGTTCGAATGATTTCAATGTTGACTAGGAAATTCGTGTCGATATTAATGCTACTTTATTAAACCTCTCACACCTTAGTTATTTACCAAAGCCTTCACCGCATCAACACCAGTGTTTTTTTTATCACATCTTAAAAAGGAAAAAAGAAAAACAATTATTTAGCAATTAATTAAATGTTAAAAGCCTTGAAGGCTTCTTACTCTGGCACACCCTATAAATATGATTTAAATAATTATAACACACATACAAATATATAACTTTTAAATTATATTATAATAATTATAGAGTGAGTCACACGCCCCTATAAGTTATTTAGAAAGGCCTTCTTCTGAAATATTCTCAAAATCTAATGCCATAAAGCCTAAGAAATTATTTAAAGTAGTTTTTAACTTTTAAAAAAATGGTTGCCCCTAAAATCTCTTTGGATTTTTTACTTTCTGGACCCCTAGGAAAGAGAAAGTATTGTGATCGTCAAAAAATCTAACTCTAGATTTTAATAAATGTCGATGCTTCATGACTTCCTAAATAAAAATAAACAAAAAGCTTTACATTTTGGGTCATTTTATATTTAATATTAATATTTTCACCATTGCTGGGCAAGCAAATGTTAAATAAGTAGGTTATTATTTATAAACTCTTCATAAAAATATTCGCTAAGGCCCAAGCTGCACAACAACATTATTTTAACTGGTTACAAAATAAGACTCGTAACAACACGCTTATCTTTAACACACTTAACACACAACTTATGCACATGAGTTACAGCCCCTCCAGCCTCTATCTAAATTTAATTTAAAATGACATATTTTAGCTTGACTTTGTAGCTATAATTATTAAAACAATTGTCTTACAATTACAAGATAAAAAATTCAATTGACTATGATTCAACATTCTTTTAAGAAATATAATATACATAATAAAAATTTATTTTGTAAGTTCAGTAAAGGTATGGCCTACGCTATAATATATTCTATAACAATGTGTTGGTCATTAAACATTAAAAATAGTCCAGTTAAATAGAATCACAACCAAATTAATATTGTGGAAACATAATATGTAACAATATATAGTCAACTTAAATCAATCAAGTACCTAAACAGTATTTTTAAGAAAACTCAATATTTTACAGAAATCTAGAGATTCAAAACTCAATCTACCCACTAACGGCAGTCTAGTCTTATTTTGATACAAACTAACAGTCAATATTGGCGTAGTTTTAAGAATTAGTACCTTCATTCCATCTGCTATCTTCGTGTAAAAGAGAATCTTGACTTTTTTTTATGTTGGCTGCTCTTCCCAAGGCCTGAATAAGAAGTATTTATCCATACTAACAATAAACTAAATACATGAAATCAAATTAATAAACGTCCGAAAAGATACACTAGAAAATGAGTTTTGATTTGTTCTGACACGCACACGCACGCACAAACACATGCACATGCACACACACACACACACACACTACCTAAGGGCGGCATTAACAAAGAGCCACTAACTAAAAATTTCCTTGTCTAAGGATTTCCTAAGAACTTCTGAGCAACATTGACAAAGAGATTTAAAAAACAAAATGGTCGGCATTGACAAAGAACCACTAACTAAAAATGTCCTAGTCTAAAGATTTCCTGCCACACCGGCTTTACCAAATCCTCTCCAATTGAACATGGCTTCTGCTGTTTTGTAATAAGCCAAACAACATGGTAAGAAGCAAGAGTGGCTTGTTGGACAGAATGAACAGCCTTATTTCTAGTGTCGAGACGTTGTCGCTTCAGATGCTGTTCTATTCTTTCAAAGAAACTACTTTATTTAATAACTAAAGCACAATGCTTGGTTTCAAGTTGCCTCTTTAGCTTGTTCTGATTTAGTGACTCGTTGCTCGATCTGCACAGATTATCGTGTGTTTATTATTGTTTGTAAAACTGTGGTTTTAAAAAAGTTCAAATTTCAAATTTAGTGCTTTGATCAACTTTTATAAGTTAATTTTCTTTTTTGAGCTACGGCGACCCATCCCGAAAGCCATAGCGACCCATGTTTGGGTCGTGACCCGTAGGTTTAGAACTCTTGGCTTAGATGGTAGTTGGTCTTTCTTGTGAGCTAAGGGAACTAGGTTCAATCCCTGGCATGGCCAAAAAATGTATAATTTGAAAAATATTGGTTTCTCCTTTCATAGAAATGAATTAACAGTCGGGATCTGGATGCTGTGTAGGCCTATGTTATAGCTTTAAGTTAGTTTATAAGTCTTATGCTGATATAAACAGCTGGTTCATAAAGTGCATGTTAAATTCCTCAAATGAATAAAAAAATTATATATATATTTAATAAAAATCTTCTCAGAAGCTTGACAAACCATTTGGTTCACTGACTTCAAAGAGCGTACTTATAGTGAGCTCCAAATCCCTGGTATTCCTCTTTATATTATTGTTTCCCATCAGGTTTAAATTTCACCCTCACCAGAATTTAAACCAAAATGTATCATAGATAGCATCAAAACACTTTTGAACACAATTGAGTTTATTTTGCTTACACCAAAAACAGAATTATGTTAGCACCATAAAGTTATTTTTTCACCGCGTCTTACTACCCGTGCAGGCTATAAGCACTCAACGTTATTTTATGCATTAAAATGTAATCTACATTTATAATAAACTGAAAATAAATATATGAAAAATATACTGGTGGCTGAGTGGTTTAAGGCGTTAAACATGCACTGCACTTGTTCAGCGTTGAATCTCGGCCGGATTCACCGTAGTTGGTTCTACGCAAGGGTTTCAAACTTTTACTTTTAATCTGATCTTTTCCTTACAACAATAATGATGCATATCTTTTAAGTTCACTTCATCATCTCTATCCCCTAGATTAAGTCGTCAGTACAACATGTGCAGTACACCATGTGCTAACTACAAAACTATCTTGTTTGGTAGCTTTACTCTCGCAATAGACTAGATAATCGATGACGTAGAGATCAGGATTTAAGTAATGATTAGGTGTTTTTAGAGGGTTTTTTCCTAAAATAATAGGGTTTCACTCTCCATCACTGCAAGTGCAGGCACACTACCCAATAAATTCAATCTTCAATATCCCTAACACTAACACACTTGTGTTATTGGTATATGTGCGTACAGCCCGAGTGGATAGTAAGACGAGGAGGCAAAAACTATATTGATATATTATCTTAAATGTCCTTGACAAGTATCTGAGCTTACCTGGTCGTCATTGCAACTTGACACATTACAATAATGATTTACACATGGTAGTTGGACATCAGCTATGCTTATGGGAAAAACATATATTACACATTAACAAACATTTCAATATTAATGAGGTTCGGTACATGTATGAGGATAGATTTGAAAAAAATACAAATAATATTGGATAATTGATATAATTTGTTGGATCATTTGTGTACATAAATCTTAGGTTCAACAATATAATCTGTCTGTGAAGTTCCGATAGGTAAAATATCCATACTCGAAATGTAAAATATAAATAAATGCCAATTTCTTTATATTAAATCTTGTATCTGAGAACAATGTTTACTTATCAATGTTATGAGAAATGTACTAAATAAAAATATTAAATTCAAATAAATAACAATAACAAATTTTGTTTTTAAGAAAAGCAAAATTTATTATGCTTTTAATTATTCAAAAAATTTAAAATTATGAAAATTATATTCTTGAGACATTAAGATCAAAATATTATAAGTCTAACAGTGGCTGAAATCATGACAATGAAAGTTGACACGAGT
The DNA here is from genome assembly GCA_902151455.1 of Timema bartmani. Classification (NCBI taxonomy): domain Eukaryota; kingdom Metazoa; phylum Arthropoda; class Insecta; order Phasmatodea; family Timematidae; genus Timema; species Timema bartmani. The sequence continues at coordinate 67,241 of CABFWB010003269.1, read as the reverse complement.
CAAATAATTTAAAATGTAGACCTGTTAGTATCATTATGTAGGAAAATGGCTTTGATGGTGGTAGTTCAGTTTCTGTAGAAAAATTTAGACTGAAAAATATTCTTGGAAGGGTTGAAACCGGAAGGGATGCATCTTAAAATTTTTTTAAATCAGAAACTTCTCACCCATTTGTTTTGTCCGCTGTTTCCTTTTTAAGATAGGATTAAAATTATACTGGTGGTTTTTTAATCCTATCTTAAAAAGGAATAAAGAAAAACAATTAATTAGCATATTATGTCAAAAGCCTTTGAATATTTAACACCCTTCTTACTCTGGCACCCCCCATAAATATGATTTAAATTTAAACACACATACAAATTTATAACATTTTAAATTATATTATAATAATTATAGCGTTGTCTCACACGACCCTATAAGTTATTTAGAGAGGCCTTCCTCTGAAATATTTTTAAAATCTAATGCCGTAAGGTCTAAGAAATTATTTAAAGTAATCTTTAACTTTAAAAAAAATGGTTTCCCCCAAAATCTTTTTGAAGTTTTTACTTTCTCGACCCCTTGGAGAGAGAAAGTATTGTTATCGTCAAAAAATCGAACTCTAGATTTTGATAAATGTCGATGCTTCATGACTTCCTAAATAAAAATAAATAAAAAGCTTACATTTTGGGTTATTCTATATTTAAGATTAATATTTCCACCATTGCTGGGCAAGCAAATGATAAATAATTAGGTTATTATTTATAAACTCTTCATAAAAATATTCGCTTAGGCCCAAGTTGCACAACAACATTATTTTAACTGGTTACAAAATAAGACTCGTAACAACACTCTTATCTTTAACACACTTAACACACAACTTATGCACATGAGTTACAGCCCCTCCAGACTCTATCTAATAGCACTAAATTTAATTTAAAATGATATATTTTAGCCTGCCTTTGTAGTTATTAATTATAATAGTTATAATTAGTTATAATTAATTATTATAAGCAACTGTCTTACAATTACAAGATAAAAAATTCAACTGATTATGATTCAACATTATTTTAAGAAATATAATATACATCAAAAATTTATATTTTGTAAGTTCAGTAAAGGTATGGCCTAAGTTATAATATATTCTAAAACAATTTGTTGGTCATTAAACATTAAAATCACAACCAAGTTAATATTGTGGAAATATAATATGTGACAATATATAGGCAACTTAAATCAATTAAGTACCTATACCATATTTTTAAGAAAACACAACATTTTACAGAAATACAGAGATTCGAAACTCAATCCACCCACTAGCGACAGTCTTGTCTTATTTTGATACAAACTAACAGTAAATATTGGCATAGTTTTAAGAATTAGTACCTTCAACCCATCTGCTATCTTCGTGTAAAATAGAATCTTGACTTTTTTATATGTTGGCTGCTCTTTCCAAGGCCTGAATAGGAAGTATTTATCCATACTAACAATAAACTAAATACATGAAATCAAATTAATAAACGTCCGAAAAGATACACTAGCAAATGAGTTTTGATTTGTTCTGACACGCACACGCACGCACAAACACATGCACATGCACACACACACACACACACACACACACTACCTAAGGGCGGCATTAACAAAGAGCCACTAACTAAAAATTTCCTTGTCTAAGGATTTCCTAAGAACTTCTGAGCAACATTGACAAAGAGATTTAAAAAACAAAATGGTCGGCATTGACAAAGAGCCACTAACTAAAAATTTCCTTGTCTAAGGATTTCCTAAGAACTTCTGAGCAACATTGACAAAGAGATTTAAAAAACAAAATGGTCGGCATTGACAAAGAGCCACTAACTAAAAATTTCCTTGTCTAAGGATTTCCTAAGAACTTCTGAGCAACATTGACAAAGAGATTTAAAAAACAAAATGGTCGGCATTGACAAAGAGCCACTAACTAAAAATTTCCTTGTCTAAGGATTTCCTAAGAACTTCTGAGCAACATTGACAAAGAGATTTAAAAAACAAAATGGCCGGCATTGACAAAGAGCCACTAACTAAAAATTTCCTTGTCTAAGGATTTCCTAAGAACTTCTGAGCAACATTGACAAAGAGATTTAAAAAACAAAATGGTCGGCATTGACAAAGAACCACTAACTAAAAATGTCCTAGTCTAAAGATTTCCTGCCACACCGGCTTTACCAAATCCTCTCCAATTGAACATGGCTTCTGCTGTTTTGTAATAAGCCAAACAACATGGTAAGAAGCAAGAGTGGCTTGTTGGACAGAATGAACAGCCTTATTTCTAGTGTCGAGACGTTGTCGCTTCAGATGCTGTTCTATTCTTTCAAAGAAACTACTTTATTTAATAACTAAAGCACAATGCTTGGTTTCAAGTTGCCTCTTTAGCTTGTTCTGATTTAGTGACTCGTTGCTCGATCTGCACAGATTATCGTGTGTTTATTATTGTTTGTAAAACTGTGGTTTTAAAAAAGTTCAAATTTCAAATTTAGTGCTTTGGTCAACTTTTATAAGTTAATTTTATTTTTTGAGCTATGGCGACCCATCCCGAAAGCCGTAGAGACACCCGTAGGTTTAGAACTCCTGGCTTAGATGATAGTTGGTCTTTCTTGTGAGCTAAAGGAACTAGGTTCAATCCCTGGTATGGCCAAAAAATGTATAGTTTGAAAAATATTTGCTTCCTCTTTCATAGCAATGAATTAACGGCCGGGGTCTGGATGCTGTGTAGGCCTATGTTATAGCTTTAAGTTAGTTTATAAGTCTTATGCTGATAATAACAGCCGGTTCATTAAGTGGATGTTAAATTCCTTAAATGAATGAAAAATGAAATATATTTATTTAATAAAAATCTTCTCAGAAGCTTGACAAACCACTTGGTTCACAGACTTCAAAGAGCGTACCTATAATGAGTTCCAAATCCCTGGTATTACTCTTTATATTATTGTTTCCCATCAGGTCTAAATTTCACCCTCACCAGAATTTAAACCAAAATGTATCATAGGTAGCATCAAAACACTTTTGAACACAATTTAATTTATTTTGCTTACACCAAAAACCGAATTATGTTAGCACCACAAAGTTATGTTTTCACCGCGTCTTATTACCTGAGCAGGCTATAAGCACTCAACGTTATTGTATGCATTAAAATGTAATCTACATTTTTAATAAACAGAAAATAAATATATGAAAAATATACTGATGGCTGAGTGGTTTAAGGTGTTAAACATGCACTGCACTTGTTCAACGTTGACCGGTTTGAATCTCGGCCGGAACCACCGTGGGTGGTTCTACGCAAGGGTTTCAAACTTTTACTTTTAATCTGATATTTTCTCCACAACAATAATGATGCATTTCCTTTAAGTTCACTTCATCATTTCTATCCCCTAGATTAAGTCGTCAGTACACCATGTGCTAACTACAAAACTATCTTCTTTGGTAGCCTTACTCTCGATGACGTGGAGATCAGGATTTAAGTAATGAATGATTAGTTGTTTTTAGAGGGTTTTTTCCTTAAATTATGGGGTTTCACTCTCCATCACTGCAAGTGCGGGCACACTACCCAATAAATTCAAACTTCCTTATCCCTAACACTAACACACTTGTGTTATTGGTATATGTGCGTACAGCCCGAGTGGATAGTTAGACGAGGAGCCAAAAACTATATTGATATATTATCTTAAATGTTCTTGGCAAGAATTTTTTTTTTTAATGTACGACGCAATTGCACTAACGTTCTCATATTGTTTTTAAAAGCTTTGAAGAAAATGTTCAAAAATGGGATTTTAGTAAACTACCCTTAAAATACGAGTGAAGAATGACCCTCAGCACGGGGCGACTCCTAGATAGCTCAGTAATTAGAGCATTGACGTACTTAACTAAGGGTACCAGGTTTTATTCACGTAGCTAGGTGTCATTTTTCAATTTAAATAATATCCTCAAGTAAGTTTCTACCATAAAAACAAACACATCACTTGGTTATTCACAATAAACACTAACTATACATGCATTTTAAACCAAATTATTAAAATATTCTAAACAAATTTCAAGTTTCCAAAAATAGTTTATTTGTAAACCAACTTAAAATTATTTATATTTGAATAATTTAAAACGCATATTTTTTAGTATGAAATACTATTATCAATTACCCATTTTGAGCTCAATCTTCAAGGCCAATATTGAAAAATTTCAAACTTTCTATAATTTGCCATCAACAACCATTAAATTAATTATTTTTTTAAATACCCTATTCAGTAAACTACACATAAATGAATTGTTTCTCAAAAAAACCAGTATATAAATCCTATTTTCATTTCAAACACTCCCCAGATATACTTTTTAAGGCGGTATGTAAGAACGTATAGTGAATGCTTAGTGGACCGATAGTGGGGTCCAGAGTACACTGTCACTCCACCTGTTAACTTATGATGACGCAAGCAAACCCACTCTAGTGTCCACTTAGCATCCACTTAGTGAAGTTCTTGCATACGGCCCTTAGACAAAATCATCAGTCATTTAAAAATATCTCGAATTTTCAAAAATCACTCATCACCCTTTTAATGAATTTTTAGACAAAAGCCAAATACTACACGATGTTACTTGTGAGGTCACCCACTCCCTATTGTGATAAAAACTATATATATTAGCTCGACTTACGTTAAAAAGGGAGGGGGGGTGTAGGAACAAACGTAGGCCTATTACTCAGATTCACGAGATTCTTACAATCTCCGTACTTCTGGGTATTTTTTTGTAATGAACACAACGTATCTGATCTTATCTGGTCGTCATTGCAACTTGACACATTACAATAATGATTTATTCATGGTAGTTGTACATCAGCTATGCTTATGGGAAAAACATATATTACACATAAACAAACATTTCAATATTAATGAGGTTCGGTACATGTATGAAGACAGATTTGAAAAAAATACAAATAATATTAGATAATTGATATAATTTGTTGGATCATTTGTGTACAGAAATCTTAGGTTCAACAAAATAATCTGCCTGTGAAGTTCCGATAGGTAAAATATCCATACTCGAAATGTAAAATATAAATAAATGCCAATTTCTTTATATTAAATCTTGAATCTGAGAACAATGTTTACTTATCAATGTTAAGAGAAATGTATTAAATAAAAATATTAAATTCAAATAAATAACAATGATAAATTTTGTTTTCAAGTAAAGCAGAATTTATTATGCTTTTAATTATTCAAAAATTTTAAAATTATAAAAATTATTTTCTTGAGACATTAAGAACAAAATATTATAAATCTCCGCTCTAGATGGGATCCAGGCCTAATCTTTTATATATTAACAATGCACTTTTAAACATTTAAGTTTTTTTTTAGAAAATTTACAAACGTGATGTTAGGAGGCCATCTTCAAAACGACGCCAAAATTATAAGCCTCGATAAAAATTTGAATTGGGCCAGCTCACTTCCACCGGGGACAATTTGAAATATTACATACTTGAGTTGAAGAGGTAACTATTGCAAAATAATATAACTCCTGAAACTGTCAATTTAAATTGATGATTTTGAAATGGAGTTGTAAGAGATAATTGAAAAAGTGAAAAAACCTGAAAAATTTGTAGGAAAAAAATGAAATACTAGCTCTTTTTTTAATTTGACAGATCAAGCAATTCAAAGCTTCGCAGTGTTTTTAATGTCAACAAACTTCCCTCTCTCTTGTATGTTCTATAACCTCTCGCTCACACTCTAGCCTTCACGTCAGTTCACCTGTTTGCTACTAGGGGCGACAGAGTGAACATAACAAAAGACCATGGCTTTCGTACGCGAAACACTTTATAAACCATCTCCATCTCAACGAAAATTAAAAGGATTAATTAACTTAGAGTGGTAAGTGTCCAATATTTTACCTCCCATTATTTATTAATATATATATATTATATTATTATAACGGTCAGGTGCCGTGTTTGTTTCTACAAAATAAACGTAATGGAAATAAGGCATTCTTGGCTAAACTTCCAAGCTATATGTGCTTGTTTTTGAATAAAATATTTGTAACTGCAAATGTGCCGAATTAATTATTTTGTCAGATAGCCAGTGAATGTATAGAATTACCGAAAGTGATGGTTTATTTAACAAATAATAGAAGCTATCTAAATTTACAAATTATATTATAAATTTCCCAAAGCAGTTTGTTTAAAGTATAACCAGAACTGTATTATCTAAATTTACCGGTAATTTTATAAAATATCTAGTTTATGTGGATATAAATTTAAACATAAATTCATACTAAGCTAAACTAACCTAGTCTAACCTTAACTAAGCTAAAATAAACCAGTCTAAGCTTGTCTAAACTAACCTAATTTGCCTAAACTAACCAAACCAAACCTAATTTTGACGTGACTTATGCTGATGGTAATTTTATAAACTCACCGGTTATTTTATAAAATGTTCAGCGAGTATGTGAAATAGTAAATACATTTTTTACATTCCCCAAGTTAAACAGTGGCTTTGTAGAATCACCGGTGACTTTACAAACTCATCACACTCAGCACGTTCACGGTAGCATATATACTTAAACACTTGAAAGTTACACCTAATCTCATAGCTGAGGGAACTGCAGGTCTTATGGAGAAAAGATTTATCTTCGCTCTCTTTCTGTTACCGGTTGCCAAACTTTCTAGTTTTCAGTTGCTGAGAAGTGAGAGGGGAGGGTTTGCTTGGAAATCCCTCATTGTAAACAATGCGGCATGGGGAGTTTGGAGGGTTCAATTGACAGGCAAAAACATATTCTATCGGTGTACAGCCTTTTCTAGAAACATTAACTATTTACATAATCGTAGATTTTTCAAGATTGAATTTTATTAACTTTTTCTATTCTCCACGTAATTATGCTTAAAACTATTTTATGTATAAATCTTTTCTCCTCATAATTAATATACAAACAAATATATTACAACATGCATTTAACACTAAATGCTATAAATTACATTCTTACTTGTTCTTAATCAGAAAATTATATCAATTATATCAATATCAATCAAAGCTTTAATTTTCTTTAGGGTAGGTAACTCATTGTTACGGTAAAATGAATGTACCTTTCTGCGAATTGCTGCTTGAGTAATAGTGTCACATTTATCCAAACGCTTCATTTGAGTGCAGTTATTTCCTTTTTTGATTGGTGTCAGTAACTTCTCTTAGTTTTGAATTCTTGTTTAATATAACTAACTAACTTATAAGACACACCTGTAGCTTCTGCAGTTTGCATTGCCGCTTGATTTACTGAACAAGTTCTGTCTTAGCAAGAATAGGTGTAGACTCTTAACACCATTGACCTTTTTTTAGTTCTTAATATTTTCCACTTGGAATGTAATTGTTTGTAACAAGCCGGAGATTCCATAAT
>CABFWB010003269.1:31553-58872 GCA_902151455.1 Timema bartmani | reverse complement strand
TTTAAACATTAATATTGTAAAATTAATGTAAAATCAAAGGTTGGGAATAGTCCTATATGTTATTCCAGGACATACTCTACCTACCTACAAAGTTTCATTCGAATCTGTTCAGTAGTTTTGACGTGATTGAGCAACAAACATCCAAACACACAAACTTTCGCATTTATAATATATCACTTATCTCTTATATATGAAATATTTAAATAATAGTATAACAATTAATATAATGTTGTTCCAAGGCATACTCTATCAAAAACTATTGAACTTTTATCATAAAAATAGCAAATGACTGGCAGCAATATCTAACCTGCAAAATATTTAAACATTAATATTGTAAAATTAATGTAAAATCAAAGGTTGGGAATAGTCCTATGTGTTATTCCAGGAAATACTCTACCAACCTACAAAGTTTCATTCGAATCTGTTCAGTAGTTTTGACGTGATTGAGCAACAAACATACAAACACACAAACTTTCGCATTTATAATATTAGTAAGATTATTAAACTACACTCAATTTGAGGCTTAGTGTCAAAATCAAAAACACATACTGAACTATAGGCCTACAAAATTTAAACATCAATTATGAACAAAATCCAACAACCGTTTTTTATCCGTGACCAGGTACAGACAGACTGACAGAAACATAGTCTGACTGACAGAAACATAGTCAGACATACAGAACTGTAAAATCTACTATTTTGGTTCGGGTTCACAATGGACGTAAAGATTAATCATAATCTGCAGATAGAATTGTTATGATTACAATATTTTCTCTTGATATAAGAAAGTAAAAAATTCGAGACTAAACTGTATGTATAGTAGGAATTTAAAAGATATTTTATATTGAATAACAACTTATATATATGATTTATTAGATAAATATATATATTAAATAGACTACAACTACTACTACAAGGAATTATTAAAAAATATGGTCTGTTTTTTTATAAGAAGCCATAGGCTATCTTTTTATTTTTAAATATTGAAGTTTGAAACACGAGCTGAAGGTCTATCCTCTGTGAGGAAATGTTGGTTCCCTGCCAAAATAAAGGTTTTTGTTACGAAAGTAAAGGTGATGCCCAGATGTTTCATATTTTGCAGTCTGTTTTTAACACCGGTAGATATTCAATTAATCAAACATTCTTTTAGTAAAGAGCTGCCAAGGAGCGAAGTTTTTTATTATTATTGTTTAATTTAAAATAGCAGTGTACAGACTTTGATGAATTTCAAATCAATTATGAAATATAAAATGTTCAAAGAAATGTAATCATATTTATCAAATCATAAAATAATAGTCAAATCCAGAATTTATATTTTTGGTGAGAGTTTATGTCACAATAAAAGATGAAGAGGTTCATGCCGAGATCAGGTTTATTCACGAAAATATTTATGTATCTAAGAAAAATCTATAATCAACAATTATCTCTATTTGTTAGGGGTCTTGGTAATTAAATGGACCAAATCGCCAAAAAAGGAAAATTTGTTCTGGTTATTTATTATCTTACTTTACGGTGAGAAGATAATGTAGCTCACTTCGGTGGTTGAATGGTCTAAGGCGTCATTCTCGAAATAAACTCGATTTCAGATGACGGGTAAAAAGGGGCTTGAAACCGGGTCGGATATACATAGGGTGGTTTTACGCACATGGTTTGTCACTTTCCTTCTACGCAAATTCGGATACATTTCCTCTAAAATTAAACTTCTTCATCTCCTACACAATAGTGTAATTAGTGCATATGTTTATAATCGAACGGGTAGTAAGACGCGGTGATAAAAATAAAACAAATTATAGTTCATAAAAATGAAGAGCATGACAGATTGTGAATCTTCAAACTCAAGTATATTACATAGCTTAGGCTTATTGAGTTGTTCTATCTCTCTCTCTCTCTCTCTCACATTTATATTCTATGTAAGTATTCAGTGACCCACGCATCCTTGTAGCCCTAGACTCCGCATCACTGGTCACATGGTCTGAGGCGTTACTTTCGCAGTAGACTCTACTGCTTGTGATGAGGAACTCAAGAATTCAAATCCTGGTCAAATGTACAAAGAATGGTTTTCCTGAATGGTATCGCGCCATCCCTCGACTAAATTGAGAACATTATTTCCGCTAAATTATACTTTCATCGTCCTCACTCCATTAACGTAACTAAACTCGGTCAATCTGGACAAGCAGTGAGACGGGATACCTCTATATGCCCGCGGGTCTTGAATGTCAGCCATGGCCAACAGGAATAAAACAATAATACAAAACATTCTATTCATAACTTTTATCAAAATTAAAATTTTACTAAAGAAATTAATATATTATTTTAATATGAAATTATTTGGTAATTATTTTATAAATTTATCTATGATAGTCCTACAACACCATCATAATTCATTTTATTATAACATAATTTTCGATAAACGTTTGTTTTGAAAAGTAACTTAAAATTAATCAACATTCTAGAATTCTAGGACTACAAAGTTTTATAATGTACTAAACAATATATGCCTACATATTTCCATAGTGTCTCTGTGTGCCCTTTCAGAGCTCTTTTTCCCACTTCCCGATATTCTAGAGAAGTGTGGGGCAGCTAGCGGCCCGCGGGCCAGTGTAGTCTACTCTCACAGAAAATGTGATCCCTAAAGACGTGCGCGCGTGAGCTGGTTCACGAGATCTAATACCTTGAGGCCTCTAGAGCCGCGATGCAGCTCACAAGAAAACACAATCGTTGGTCAGTCAGGATATCATGCTAGACGAGATCTTGCGGTTCAAATTAGAAGATGGAAGGCAGTTTCACGCAATTATAGGTTCAAGGTTGGAGAGTGGTTGTTTTATACACTTTTTCATGAACTTAGTGAAGACGATGTTAAGTTTTTAATAAATTTCCTCATGTCAACAACTTATTTTGATGCGCTATACAATACTTTAAATTTTTTGCTGCAAAAAAAGAGATACTAACATGAGAGGATGTAGGCCTACACCTGCTGTGGAGAGATTGGCTGTCACACTAAGGTACTATCTACGATAGGAGAGGTAGTGAGGGCCAGAATATAATAACGATTATTTCCCACTAGGGTAACATTAACTACTCAGCCAATGTTAGTTAATTAAGAACCTTCTGCTAGCTGTCCCCGACTCTCCTACGGTAGACGGGGTATAGGCAATATGGGTTTAGACAAATAAAACTAAGATCACTATAAAATGGCTATACAATAAAAATAATATAAATGGTTAATTTTTTATTTCGTTTCCTTTACTGTACTGTAAATAAATGATACTATGAAAAATTGAAATTGTATTATAACGTGAAAATAAAAGCGATTATAAGTACATACTGTAAAAACACAATTAAAAAACTACAAGAATATTTTTTTATGCAAAGCATTGAAACATTTTTACCATACTCTGTATAGGCATGGAGTAAATCTTCCAAAAATGACAATAAATTGATTTTTATTGACGACAATAACTTCTATTTCCACTGCGGGGAGCATGAAACAAGGCTAATTCCATACTAAGCTTCAGTCTACGCGTGCTTGTGTGAGAAGTTACATACGACTCAATACACTACAAGCTGTAGACAGAGCTTGTAACACGAGATATATATATGTGTGTGTGAGTGAGATAACAAGAAATTTAGATATAATAATCTCGGAAAGTTAATTTGGTTGATCGTATAGTGGAAATACGTGTCGTCTAATAATAAGTTTCAACTTGCTAATTGATAATTACAGCCAATGTAAATATTTGTATTCAATTATTATTACAAATACATACGTTCGTGTGAAAATCACACCTACACACGAAAACACTACTTGTGAGATAAAAGAAATAATTAATTATGTATGTGGGTGGCATACACACATCTGTACTTGAAAACAGCTCTCGGTCAAATACCTCGAGGAGTTCTCTTGATTTCAAAAACTGTTGGTATTGAAACTATGCCCTGCAACCAATCAGAACACAGCCACGATCACATGACACAAAACTGCTGGAAACAACAGATGTCCTTCACCCTACAAGGTGCGGTCACACATTATCCTCAGGTTGGCTATTTATAGTTTCTTACAGGTACCTATCTTCATTCATCTCACACTCTCACCCTGCAAGGTGCGGTCGCACAGTAGCCTCAGGTTGGTTATTTATAGTTTCTTGCAGGTACCTATCTTCATTCATCTCACATTTTCACCCTCTTACAACAACTTATATGTTCAATAATGGCTCATGCTACTTGTATATGATATTGAATGTTTCAAGCTGTCTCTAAGGACCCTCACAATATGCCTGAGGAAAATTAAAGGGAAACCTTTTATGGCAGGCCAGATATACATAATGATTTAAATAAAATATTTAATTAAAAAGCTCATGATTGCATTCTACTATGCATTTATTTGATTAGTAAAAATATTTATAAATAAATAATTACTGTGCAAAGTTGTTTTGTAAAAAAAAAAATTGTGCATGCATATTTCATGAGACATATATGGGTGAGCTATAAACTATTTTGGCAGCAAAAATTGAAAGATTCTACCAACCAAAAATAAAATGTATATATAAGTATAGAAATTAAAAGCTTACTGAGTCGTGTTCTTAGACTTATATTAATTAGATGAGATTATTAAATATATATTTGGCTCATGAAGAAAATTGATAACCAAATTTTGTCCTTGGGATGAAAAAAGTTGGACTACCTTACTTTAGAAAGTTGAAAATTGGTATGGACACTAGAGAGCATGCCCTCTATGTGACCAAAATAAATAACATGAACAGTCTAGAATGGCTGATCTAATATTTTGGACAAAATATATTCCGATAGCCTGGTAGAACCGTCGACGCAAATCCCACTGCCCCTTGATTTGATAAATCTAAAAATGGTATAAACAACAGGGTCAAGACTTAAATTAAAATCTAAAATTACACCTATCGGAAACAATCCCCTAGTATGTCATATTTGCCATCAATGTTTTGTAAATGAATTTATAGAGGAGTCATGGCAAAGAGCCACATGGGTTAGTGAAAAGGCATATTAATTGATAGCGTATCTTTCATAAAGAGAGAAAGTAACATAACCTGTACCAATTCCAATATTATCATGCCCCTGATCAAGCTTATCTTAAAAGCATTGCTTATCACGTGGTCTAACGCATCACTCTCTTTTTAGACTGAACTGCCAGTGATGGGAACATCAGGGTTTCGATCCTTGTTATGTGTAATTAGGCTGTTTACCACTCTCCCTTCATGAGAATTCAGCTATATTCTCTATGAAATTCTACGTTCCTCATTCCTAATTAAGTAGCGTTTTTGGTTTATCACCAGGTCTTACTACCTGTTCAGGCTGTACGAATATATGATAGTTACTATAACGGGGTAGGGTTTAGGAAGGATGCATTTTAAAGGTAATCAACAATTATTTTCTTAAAGGGTGAGGGATAAATGGTTTGATAAAAAAAAAACTCTCAATAGACCTAACTGGAAATCAAGCCCCAGTCTTCCCGTCAGAGGTAGGCCAGTCTAACACAAGTGTCACGCCTTAGACTGTTCTCTTACTGAAGTGGGTAGCGTGTATAATGGATTATTATAATTCATAAAGGTAGGCCTAGGCTACTGTGATGCGGGGTAAGGGTGGAAGAAGAAAGATACCCTTACTTTCAAACTATTTTAAGGAATGCCTTATATTATCTCTGAAAACTGTATGAAGTCCCTATTAATACATTTTAGAATATGATAATTTAATAGTTGACATTAATTCACAACATGACAGACCTTTATGGACAAGATTAGACTGTAAACACGAGTAGTACCAAACAAAACAATTTATAGTTATTTGAGAGCCATATCTTGGCTGGTACAGACAGCTCTGCTCCAAACATGTCTGACGTTTATGTTAGTGCCTCTTTAATAGCTCCGTATGATTGTTTTTATTTTCTCAGATACAGAAAATATTGTACCGGGAGCAACCCTAACGATTTAGGTGGTAACTCTGGTGATGAGAGTGAGGTCTATGGTGGCCTGAGCTAGGGTGGGCCAGCGTTGGGCAAAGGTGGAAAGAGGTGAAAACCTAAGGGTAGCAACGCAAGCCATGCCTCACCCCAGCCTGGTACTAGTGGTTCTGGACCAGGGGGAATATCTCTCTCATCTTTTGTGATGTGGAGGACTACTACAAGGTGTTGAGGGCCATAAAATCCTAGGTTCGAGAGCCCGTGGAGGCGGTCAGACACCGGGGATCGTGTCCTCCTCCAATGCAGGTCGGAGAAAGCTTACTGCGCCCTCCAGAAGTTCTTGCCTATCTTGGGGATCCAGCATTGGTACTATGAACTGGGACGAGAGCAACTGGTTAGGGTCGTGGTGAAGGTACTCCTGACACGGAAAAACCCTAGTGATATCCAGGAAGACATGGAAGAAATGGGTTTCCCCGTGAAATCCATCATCCAAATTCTCTTTCAGTGGAAACTGGATCAGATTATCGGAGAATGGCAGCAGTTGCCAAACTTCATCGTCTCTCTGACTCACGTGGAGTATACCGCAAGACTGCACTCCATATCAGTCCTGTGTGGGCTCCAAGTCAAGGTGGAAAAATACAAGTCTCCTGGCAGCCCGGTTCAATGCAAGAACTGTTTCCGGTTTGGGCGTGTGTGGAGGGATTGCTGCGCTAACCCTAGATGTGGGATCTGTGGTGGTGACCACGAGAGTGGTGGGTTCCCGGAGGAGAGACGATCTTCCCCGAAGTTCCTGCACTGCTCAAGAGCCCACTCTTCGGCGTGGTGGAGCTGTGTCACGTACAAAACCTTTCAGGCAGCAGGGACAGTGTGGGCCTCCAAGGATCAAGAAGGGAGGACGGATGGTATAATTGAAGGCCAGAAGCCTTCAGGGCACGTTGTGGTAAGGAAGGTGACCGTGACTCCAGCTCCAACACCAAAGCCGCTTTTTGCAATCTTTCGTCAGTGTTTTTCAGGGAGACCAACCACTCCCCCTCAGGCAGGTGTACCTGGTTCTTCCCTCTTGGTTGGTTGAGGACCCATCCAAGACCACTCCTCTCCCCATCACAACCCTTCTCCCTCTCTCCCGCGCCCCACTCCTCTAACCCCACCTCTTCGCACCCCTCCTTTTCTACTACTTCCCATTACTACTCCTTCAGCCCTTACCATCCCCACACCCAAACCGCTCACCACACCTACTCCAGAGTGTGAGAATGAAAAGCTCAAAAGTTGCATTGAGCTACTGAAGGGCTTTTCGGGACTGGATCCATGGGACTTCTAATCGAGCCTCTAGAGAAAGGTCCAGGATTCTCTGAGGAGTAACCGTGGCCACTTGGTCATGGGGAACATTAATATCTACGTGGTCTCTCATAGCAGTACACTTGAATAGAGGACCAGCAGTGTTGAAGTAGCTCACGGTCGCACTCTGGAACGATAACTGAGTAGCGAGTAAGAAGGCTAAGCTCTAAAGATTCCTGGCAAAGTATCGTGTTGACGTAATACTGTTGGGAAAATCACACTTGCGCTCAGCAATAAGGTTCTCGTTAGCAAAGTGCATCTGCCATTGGAGCAACCGATCGGGGGATGTGGAAAATGGTGGGACGGCGGTCCTGGTCCGAAGGAGCCTTTACCATCACGTCATCTCGCTTCCTCCCCTCCAACACATAGGAGCAACGGCTATCCAACTGTTGACTTCTACCGTCCCAGTGCGTCTCATTTCCATCTACTTCCCTCCCTACAGCCGGTTCGACCGGGCTGTGAGGGCTGACATGTAGGTATTGCTTCAAGGTACCACGCCTGTACTAATAGGTGGTGGCTTTAACGCTAAGCACTCTTCATGGGGCTCTAGGATTATGTGCTCACAGCAGATTACTCCGTGAAGTCATAGATTTACACGGCTTGGTTGCCTCCGACCCTCCCACACCCACCCACTTCCCTCACAATCCCTTTGGTTTCCCGGACATCCTTGACTTCATTGTCTCTAGAGGGATAAGAAGGTGGTTAGTGCTGAAGTCTCTAGCTGGGCTAGACTCGGATTACAATCCCGTTCTTGTGAATCTGGGACGCGCAGTGTCCTTCATAGACCCCCCCCCAAAAAAAACATGACCTTAAGCGCACTGACTTGGACAGGTTCACAAATGTGTTGAGAGAGTGGATGGGACCCACCACTACCTTTCGAACAGCAGCCGAAATCGATCACGGTGCAGAATTCATATACAAGGCCAACTGGAGCCACAAAGTCCATGCGGTTCACGAGATGGTCCGAGAATGCCTGAGAGTCTGTGCGTACAGGACAGGTATCTGTGGTACATGAGGTGGAACTTGATGCGGGTCCCTGCATCAAGGACGTCTATTGTAGGTCGTAACGGGTTGTCCAACTCTGACCAGGAGAAGGCCGATGGACGCGATTATATCAAAAACGCGGTCCTCAGAAAGCTGCCTTTGGAGGCGATTAACTTCCTCGTTGAGTTATTCAACGCCATCCTGCTCCTAAGTCACTTCCTCGAGATCTGGAAGCATGCCAACGTCCTCTGCTTTCATAAACCGGGTAAATACTCTGCTCTAACTTTGTCTTACCAAGTGATAAGCTTGCTAGACTCTTTGGGCAAGTTGTTCGAGAGACTTATACTGATGAGACTGACCCAATATGCTCAAAAGGGGGGATTTTGGTGGACGAGCAGTTCGGCTTTCGGGCGGGACACAATATGTCTCACCAACTCGTCCGGATTGTGGAAAAAGTCACGAGGAACTTCAACATCAACAGGCTGACTATTGCTGTTTTTCTTGACGGGGCAAAATTCTTCGACCGTGTCTGCCACGAAGGTCTCCTTTTCAAACTCCTTTTCCCGAACCTACCATTCTACCTAGTTAAGGTTTTACAATCTTATCCATCCCACCATACCTTTTCCACTACCTTTGGGAGCGCCACTTCCCAAGTCAGAAGCATCCGGGCTTGAGTGTCGCAGGTTTCCCTCGTGGGCCCACTGCTCTTCAGTCTGTATGTGAACCACATTCCTAAATCCCCAGACATGAAGTTTACTGCTCTTCAGTCGGTATGTGAACCACATTCCTAAATCCCCAGACATGAAGTTGGCACTTTATATGGACGACATGGCTCTAGTAGCAGAGTCATGGCAAGGGCAGCTGATGGAGAGGCGAATCCAGACGCACCTGACACAGAAGGGGAGGGAGGGCTGACCACCTGGAGGACAAGTATTAACGTGGAGAAGAGAACGGCAGTGTTCTTCACATGGAAAAGAAAGTTCTATATGCTGGCCCCACTTCGGCTGTTCGGAAAGCAGATCAGATGGGTGAACAGTGTTAAGTACCTGGGACATACGCTGGACACCACACTGACCTGGTGGCTACACTGCACTGAGAGACTTAACAAGGTGAGGTAAAGGCTGGGGATCCCAGGCTTAACAGGTGTAGCGCCCTGTCTACAAGGAACGGTTTGACACTGTACAAGCAGTTGCTCAGGCCGATCCTTGACTATACCTGTCCCGCTTGTGGCCACCTAGCTGAAACGTATATGAGGAGGATGCAGGCATTCCAGAGCAGGTATCTGAAGATCACTGTGAACGTGCTTTGGTACGTTCATAATGTGACTCTGCATCGTGACCTATCATCCTACCATCAAAGACCACTTCTGGAAGATGGTGCAGTTTTTATCACGACAGACTTCCCGGTGCTACCAATCCTCTTATCCATGGGCTTGGTAATTACGTCATTGACCCTTGGGAGTGCCACCGACGTCCCAAAACCCTGCTCGGATAAGCGAGAAGTGTAAAACAGTGGTTTGGAAGGTTCTCACCCATCCCTCCCCCATAGAGTAGCGTCTCCGCACTTAGCTCTAAAAACCCTAATTTGGTTTCCCAATATACTTTTTTCGCCCCATTAAAATAATATTAATAAGTCTTTTCTTTTTTCAGAACCTTTGCGAAATGCAACAGGCCGTTTGTTTTAGTATCCGAAACTACACGGTGTAACCAATTGGTCGGTACGTGTTGGAATTTGCTCTCGTGCTCCCCTTCAGTGTGCATCAGAGCATGCTAATATGCGTCCGCGTCCGTTTTGTATTCATATCTAATTACTCGTCGCACGAGTATCCTGGATACTTAAAGTACATTTAACTGGTGATAACGATGGTTGATACGTCGGTCTCACCTCCTCGTCACAAATAATGTAATATATGTTAAAATCTATATCTTTAGTTTTAAAGTTTGGACTCATTGATAGAATGGGTTTAATCTAAACGTAGTGTGTTCGTTTTAACGCCCTGTTCTATGTTACCATGTTTCAGATGGTTTGACCTCTTAGATAGGGATAAAGGGTAGATCAGGTTAATATATGGCGTTGATGATTCACCTAGTTTGGTCTTTGACTGGAATCAGTCTTTAGTTTGCCTATAGTTGTACCTTTGTACGGTTCTCACCTAGTGGGTATGCTTCTATCCCAGAGGGGTGGCTCGCGTGGTCTTGTTTATTTTCTCTGGCTCCCTTAAGGCACCGCTTGGCTCTTTTGATGTTAGACAGTTTACTATTGTTATAGTCTGTATCCAGACTATTTTAACTCATTTTGAAGTTAACTCACGCCAACTCTCTCAGCTAACAACTATCACTGTAACTCCTTAAACAAGGACCTCTTAGTTTTAGATATTTTTCATCTACTTTTCTTGTCCATGCTTATCAGGTTTGAGACGTGTGGACGTAAGGCTGGAGTAGAGTTATGTATTGTTGTTTAAACTTAACTAAAATTGATCCTTCCGACTATAATTAATATAGTAACCTGTTTAGCACACTTTCGTTCTAGAATGTGCACACGATCTTCTTTAAAGAGTTACATCTTTTCCCTATTTTTGACCCAATCAGTTTTAAGTCAGTTTTTTGGGTGCTTCACACCTAGCACTGCCACTTGGTTCAACAATGTCACTTGTTACACTATTAATACCTAACAATGAACAATGGAAATATTCTACTGAAATCATGCCTTTGGAGTTCTAACAATTCTTCTTGTTTTGATGCTAATAAACTTATTTGTTAAACTTGTATATCACTCTTCTGTTCCACAAGCCACATCCATTCCTATTCTATTTCCTTGTTGCTCTGGTCTTCACTTCTACTGCCAATTAGGAGCAAGGTTACGATAATATCTGGTAGTAGTTTTAGTACTCAAGTAATTTGTCTCCATAGTGTTAATTTGTAGATAGGCTAGGTTTGAAAATGCCAAAGACATTAAAATTGATCCTGGAACCAATAATCAATGATATTCTCAGTGAACTGATTTGAAATAACCTTGACTAATTCAATCTCTTGGCTAACCAAATAAATGGTCCTAGGTTTAAACTCCACTTCATTACGTGAGGGATGTTTCAATATACGTTAGAAGTATGTTTGTTTACAAATCCCAAATTATATAATTATAAATTTTGATAGCATATGTATTAAAGTTAAAATTATAGACTTACATTCAATAGAAAGTATTTACATTAACTTATTTAAACAATGTTCACACCAAATGGCATTTCAATACTTAACTTCATAGCTTAAAGACTATACTGTGTTGCAGGACAAGTGTAGGTGAGATGCTGTGGTCCATTGGAATATCTCAACACCCCCCCTTTATTACTCCTCAGTTCGTGTGAATCAATACCTTGTCCCCAGAGAGACTTCCAGGTAACTTCCCTAGACCTTGTTGCTACCTCCCCTTCTTTTCACATCTATCCTCCAGCGCTTCCTTCCTCAATTTATTTCTATCCTCCCCATACACACTCACAAGCTCTGCGTCTTCTTTTTTTTCACTTAAAAAAATATAGAAATAAAATGAGAAGAATGCGGTGTTGCAATGATTCACAAAAAGAGGCGATATATTTCAAGTGCAATACCTTTTACCAAAAGAGAAAAAAGTTATTCTAAGAATTGTAAATGGTGAGAAGTTAAGGAAGAAAATAACTTTACTAGTGTCTCTCTTTTTCAACTGAATATAATTCTTGATTACTTTCATAAATGTACAACATAAACTTTCCAGCCTATGTAGTTGAATGGAAAGCATAATATTTTATTAATGATAAAAATATGTCATTCTGGTTTTGTATTTGATGTCAGTGAACCAATGAAAGGTTACATCTTTTCTTCAACCAGAAATACAATTTTATCCCTGGATTTTGTAATTTTTAATTAGTTAAATAAAAATGCAATTAGTAATAAAATGCTATAGCTACGGTTTATGATTACAATAATGATTTTTTAACAGTAATTTTCGGTGCAGTATCAGGGTTGAGGTGTGGATCAGAGTTAAAAACTGTCGTTTGGAAGATGTTGATGGAATGAGATACTGAATGTCCCATCTTCCTGTTGCCTCTATCCAGTATAACACGAGAGTGACGGGTTGGTCCAATCTTCCTGTTGCCTCTATCCAGTATAACACTAGAGTGACGGGTTGGTCCAATCTCCCTGTTGCCTCTATCCAGTATAACACGAGAGTGACGGGTTGGTCCAATCTCCCTGTTGCCTCTATCCAGTATAACACGAGAGTGACGGGTTGGTCCAATCTCCCTGTTGCCTCTATCCAGTATAACACGAGAGTGACGGGTTGGTCCAATCTCCCTGTTGCCTCTATCCAGTATAACACGAGAGTGACGGGTTGGTCCAATCTCCCTGTTGCCTCTATCCAGTATAACACGAGAGTGACGGGTTGGTCCAATCTCCCTGTTGCCTCTATCCAGTATAACACGAGAGTGACGGGTTGGTCCAATCTCCCTGTTGCCTCTATCCAGTATAACACGAGAGTGACGGGTTGGTCCAATCTCCCTGTTGCCTCTATCCAGTATAACACGAGAGTGACGGGTTGGTCCAATCTCCCTGTTGCCTCTATCCAGTATAACACGAGAGTGACGGGTTGGTCCAATCTCCCTGTTGCCTCTATCCAGTATAACACGAGAGTGACGGGTTGGTCCAATCTCCCTGTTGCCTCTATCCAGTATAACACGAGAGTGACGGGTTGGTCCAATCTCCCTGTTGCCTCTATCCAGTATAACACGAGAGTGACGGGTTGGTCCAATCTCCCTGTTGCCTCTATCCAGTATAACACGAGAGTGACGGGTTGGTCCAATCTTCCTGTTGCCTCTATCCAGTATAACACGAGAGTGACGGGCTGGTCCAATCTCCCTGTTGCCTCTATCCAGTATAACACGAGAGTGACGGGTTGGTCCAATCTCCCTGTTGCCTCTATCCAGTATAACACGAGAGTGATGGGTTGGTCCAAGCTACCACTGATGTGAGTTCCAGAATCCATAACTTGGAACAAATACTGTATAAAGATATTTTTTCTAGGGGTCTTTGCTAGAAAATGGTACTATACCCTTAGACAATAAAAGTTGTATGCGTGTATATGAGCCCCCATGGGACGGGGGGGGGAGGCAAATTTTCAGGGGTGTTTGACCCCCCAACGCTCCCCCATTTCTACTTCTCTAGCGTTTAATAAAAGTAGTTTGCGACTGGTATCCATGAAAGAGGGCCATAGCGGAATACTGGCTATCGGAGAATTTTGAAGGTGCAATCATTTGATAATGATCGAGAGTACTATTGTAGTATATTTTAATAGAACAGCTTTAGTTTTCTTTTAAACAATATAACCACACCAGAATGCCATTTAATTTAACTTGACTGTTGCAATGCACTCACCTCTTACAGCAAGTGGCATTATCAATTATTTGTTTTGAGTACGTTGAATGGAAATGGATATTTTTAAAAATTAATTTAATACCTGTCCCTTTTTTTTTAATTTTTGGATTTCCCCGGTAATCATTGATTAGAAAGATTACCAATTCAGAGAAACTTTTTTAATCCTTGAAGAAAGTAATAAGTGAAACCTTTTATACTGTTGGTTAATGTGTTTTTTACAAGATTGGCCGGGTTTAATTAATATTATAATATGATATATAGATTTTAAATTATGTTCTCTGGATTTATTCATTTATAATGTATCTGCTGCAATATTTGTACAAACCATTTTAAAAGGTATAGTAATAATAATTATAATAATAATAATATAACACAGCATATACAATCTAACAATATTAACAAATAATAAGTAATAGTATAAATGAATGATATTTTATTTCAATACGTAAGACCCATATTAGGGTACACGTGGACAAAGACATCAAGCTCATCTTGTTTGGTTTGACGGGGTTCGAATCCCAACCATGTGCACTGAGGAGTTATTCTAATCAATAGTTTCACACTATCCCTCCAGGCAAACCTGAGCATATTATATTTTAACTAAACCTCCCTCATACCTACCCTGTAAGTGTATGTGCTGGTAGCTTGGACGTGTAGTAAGACAAACAATACATTGAACTGTATGGCTCGTCTTGTAAGTATGTTCCAGTGTAAGAACTAGTTTACCAGTCAAACTATATTATCTGTAGAGATATTGTAAGGAAAATATTGGGAACCTTTTCGAGAGAAAATAAACAGTAGTCATTTCATGGATACATCCATGGTCTTATTAACTCTGAAAGATAAAATCAGGTAGTGAATTTAATCTCTTTTACTTCTTGTTTATTTTTATTTTTATTTTTAAAAAATAATCGTTATGTAGTAGGAATATTAAGAGTGACGCCTCGGTAAGCGAGAAATTGCCGCGCAGACGTTCAGCTCTAACGCAATATTTAATTTTATGATGCGTTATTTCAAAATATGGATCACACTAAAATAAAGTCGAGAGATTTCAACAGGGCTATTTTATCTTAACAATACTAATAATAATTTTAATAATATAATAAAATTTTCAACAACTTTCTAATAATATTTGTGGGGATATAACAAGAGGCTTCCTGAAAAAGGGTTTATATTTAGCCATTCTCTAAAAAAATACAATAATTTTTTTGATAGTCTGACAGCAAAAAAGTTAGGATATTTGAGAAATATCAGCGAGCTTTCCTCTTTCTTATTGACATGATAAAGGCTGGTTGTAGGTGAAAGGCGAAAGACAGTATATATTAGTACCCACTTTGGTGGTCGCATGGTCTAAGGTGCTACTCTAGCAGTATACTAGACCATCGATGATGGAGAGATCAAGATTCAAATCTCGGTTGGGTGTAGGCCTACTGAGGGTAGTTTTCCCAAAATGGTTTTCCACTATCTCTTCACGCAAGCTTGGGAATTTTATGATGCGTTATTTCAAAATATGGATCACACTAAAATAAAGTCGAGAGATTTCAACAGGGCTATTTTATCTTAACAATACTAATAATAATTTTAATAATATAATAAAATTTTCAACAACTTTCTAATAATATTTGTGGGGATATAACAAGAGGCTTCCTGAAAAAGGGTTTATATTTAGCCATTCTCTAAAAAAATACAATAATTTTTTTGATAGTCTGACAGCAAAAAAGTTAGGATATTTGAGAAATATCAGCGAGCTTTCCTCTTTCTTATTGACATGATAAAGGCTGGTTGTAGGTGAAAGGCGAAAGACAGTATATATTAGTACCCACTTTGGTGGTCGCATGGTCTAAGGTGCTACTCTAGCAGTATACTAGACCATCGATGATGGAGAGATCAAGATTCAAATCTCGGTTGGGTGTAGGCCTACTGAGGGTAGTTTTCCCAAAATGGTTTTCCACTATCTCTTCACGCAAGCTTGGGAACATTTCATCTAAATATAACCTTCCTAATACCTTAAATCATTAGAATAATTAGTACATAGGCGAATATCCCGAACGGGTAATAAGAGACGGTGCTAAAAAAAATAGATAAGTAGTTCCATAAGAAGACAGAGATCACTGTATTTTAAGCCGTGTGGCCTGATAGAGATTGACACTTTCTCGCTGACTGAAGCGGCCATCTTAATATAGCAAATAATAAAGACCTACATTTTAAATATGAGTACCCTAATAATAATAAAACCTTAATACACGTGTTGGTATTTTATAACTGGATCTATGTACAACTTGATTTGTTTATTGTTCATATATAAAGACGATAACACGAGTTTTATTTCCAGTTTCTATTCGGATAGTTTAAAATCTTGCAAGGCCTCGGTTCTGGTATTCCTCATGTATCCAGAACTTTCTCGAAATACACTAATACCCGAGAATCACTTTCTAACCATTTAACTATAATGAGATCCCAAATAATAAAACCAATGTGAATCACATGGTCACTATCTAGGATGTAACGTGACATGGGAGATCCACCTCAGCAGTAAACAGGAGACACAAAAACAAGGAGAAAAGTTCAAATTAACAAGTGTCCCTTTTGACCTGGTCTCTGAGTTACAGCCAAGTGATTCCTCTAAGCTGTGCATATACAATACTCGATATCTCTAGACATATGCTAGGAATATTCTATGGAATATTCCTGTTGGTTCTCCAGAATTCGACCAACACCAGGTACTTTTGAAAGCGTCTGACATTCTACGGCAACATGACTGAAAGATTTGATTCATGCCAGAGGCGGACATTTTGAGCACATCCTATAATACTGAGCAGTTCCACATTACTGGAGTACAAACGTGACTATAGTTCAGAACAAAGGTCAAATGGGACTCATGTTTATATTAAATTTTATCATTGTTTTTGTGCATACTGTTCAACGCTAAGGTGAGTGCCACATGCTCACTATGTATATCAATAGAATGATTTAGCCTACAACCCAAACGGGTAGTAAAACGCAGTGGTAAAAAAAATTAAAGAATTTGTTGGCGAAGGATTGATCTGGGTTCGAGTCTGGGTCGAGTCTAATGAAGGGGGCTTTTACGGTGTTTATTAGCTGAAGTGATGGTCCATTACCTCTAAATTCCACCTTTCTTAACGTTCTCTCCCTTTTGTAAGCATGTGAATAGCCCGAAAGATCGTCTGAAGGAAGTGGTACAAATATATATATATTCCCTATTTCAAGTTGAGCCATGCACTGAAACCTTCAATGAGTATATTCAAGCACATCAAATGGTCTTGCCCCAGTCACAAAAAAACAAACAAAAAAACTACCCCTCCAAAAAGGAGTTTTTATTCACAAGGCGAACATATAAATCCTTCTGCTTTGGGGAACCTTTCGAAAACGTTTCAAGTTTTTTTTTATCTTACCCCTTGTGCCCCTAAGGCAAGTAAAATCCTTTAGGGACAAGAGAATGTAGAATCTAAGAGATAAAAAATACATGAAAGAAAACTGTATGTATACTTGTGGAACTGCATATAAAATGAAAGCTAAAAACAATATATATATACGCTGTCTCTGAATAAATAAACAATGCCTTAGGGGGGTGGTTTTTTTTTCATACACACCTTGTTAGGTGCGTTGTTGTAAAATACACTTGATAAATATGTAATTGCAAAGAACATTTGAATGACATGGTGAAAAAAATTGTAATACTAGACGTAAAATACTGTCAAATGACATTTATGT
Source organism: Timema bartmani (assembly GCA_902151455.1). NCBI lineage: Eukaryota > Metazoa > Arthropoda > Insecta > Phasmatodea > Timematidae > Timema > Timema bartmani. Next base: position 41,493 of record CABFWB010003269.1, on the reverse strand, counting down.
ATGAATTGTGAAATAACTCGAATCCCTGGAGATCTTAACATTCATATTTACATACGAAGCTCATTAGATTGAAAAATTGCTATGCAAATAATCCTTGTTCACTCACACTATGACGCCATGTATAATGCGGTGCTGTGCAAGACTATCTAATGTCAAAACAAGTGCATTTATTTTGCTAAACATCAAATATTTATGCCCAAAGACTAGAATTTTACATATATCATGATGTGAATGAAAGAAGATAATTTGTATGATGTAATATAAACAAATTATTTATAGTAGCTACAGTATTTAGCATCTTGTATTTATATCTATAAACCCATACTTTTAATATCAATAGTTCCTTTATTAGCTTCAATTCCCTTTTAGAAATACCAAGCTAAGCTCATAAAGCTCGGAGTTTTTTTAGCTATATGCACAGTTTCTTGCATAGCCCGTAAGGGAACCGCGTGACTAAGTATGTTTGTATGTAAGTAACTCATTATAGGTTTTAAGAAACTCAGTTTTTTTGGCATTATTATATTCAACGCTTCCTATAATCACACACGCACCTATTAGATGCTATAGCATATACAGTTTGTAGACAGGAGTAAGCTCATTTTTGGTAAAAATGGCATTCAACCCTTCTTTGACCTAGACACTAAACATAATAGGTACAATTATTTTTGACAGCAGGAAATGTTGTGTTGATAAAACACTAAACTATCATAGGCAGACCCAGGGATATTTTAAGTGGAATAAAATAACCAATAGCTAAACTCTTGAAATTTTTCTTATAACTGAAATTTTTAATAAATAATAGTTGGTTGGTTGTTTTAAACCAACACAATCATGTTGATGTTGGAAAACGTCGTACTTATACACTTTATTTATTTTTTAGTATAAGTTAAATAAAATTAATAACCTAGGGGACACAATTTCAATGTTTTACACACCAGCATAGATGCACACGAGGTTTTGGGTGTTATTCACTCTCGCGATAGAGGGGGTCAAGTTTAGAATCCCGGCCGGGGTGTATTGGGTATGGTTTCTACATATCGGATATCACACTGTGGTTTTATCTGTTTTCTCTGCCTCTCTCCACGCCAATATGGGCGAGTTTCCACTGAGATATCATCTTCATCCCTGTATTGAACCATCAAGGTGGGGTGAACATGAGCTTGTAGTAGTATTATTGCTGGCTTTATTTTATATCAAAACTCTTTTTGGTCTAAATAGATCAAATATTGCTCCTGTAGAAATATAGAGTTTACATTTTCTTCACATGGTGATATCAACCCTTCCTTAATATCCATCAAGGGTGTACTATAATTTAATTATTTAAATACCAGCCTCAGTGACGTAGTTGGCTAACGCGCTAGTTTCATGTTGAGCTAGACTGTCAAGGATGAGGAGATTGAGGTTCTAATCTCCGTCGGGTGAACTGGAGGGTTTTTCCTAAATAGTTTTCCACTCTCCCTTTATGCTAATTCGGGTTCTCTTCCTCTAAATTCAACCTTTCCAATTCCTAATCCATTAGCCTAAATAGTACTTAAGCGTATAGCCCGAACGGGTAGTAAGACGTCGTGCTAAATGAAAAATTAATAAGTTAATGACAACATTTTAATTTTTTTTTTCATTAAATGCTTCTATGCTCATGAGAGAGAGCTGTTGATTTACCCATGTGAAGAAAATTAAGGTCTTCTATGTTTCTACTAGAGGAATATTTTATTTATTTTGAACAAAAATATATTTTGCTCTAAAAACCGCAAAAACACTGTCCTTCACGCTCGTTCCCTAAACTCTCATCTTAATAGATGTGGCCAAATTTCAGCCCGTCACCCATTTAAATGCGCCAAGCTATAGCTGTCTACGAAAAAGGATTTTAGTGTTAAGTGTACTAGAACTAGAGAATACATTCTTAAGGAAGAATATGTCATTTCTATTAAACATATCGGCGAGCATTTATAAGCAGTTTTAAGAATATCAGCTACTAAATATACACAGGACCTTAAATAAATGATTAAAGATATGAAAAAATTTAACCCAGATCCATCTTTGCCAGATAAAGTGTTTACAATGCTATGTATCCTCGGGTACGGGCTAGAGCAAGTTGTTACTTTCATTGGTTCAGTCTCAATTATGGCTCTAACAAACATGAAAGTTGCCATGGTATGAACAATCAACATTGGTGGTGGGTTGGCGTTGATATGCCGTAGGCTCATTGAGGAAAGCAACGGAATTACCGCACTCCTAACTTCCCTAGTCCGCTTTACAACTGACAGTGTAAATGTTGAGATACAACCAAATTCAGGTTGAGTACTATATATATATATATATATATATATACATATGAAAACAATTGCATTCATTTCGTTAAGTTTTTTTTTAATTGGAAAGTTATACTGAAGTATTTTTATATGCATTTCTTTTTTTATGTCTAAAAGATTTTCTTAATTTAAAAAGTAATATATCGCTTCCACCACAATATCATATTTTATTTGGCGTGCAATCCAAACAGGTAAAGAAAAAAATATACAATACAATAAATGTCTTATCTAATACAATAATTCTTGTTATATGAATGATATACTCAATGGACTACATATTGTATGTGGGTGGGGGGAGGGGAGGGGAGGCTATATCCAGCGTTTCTAAATTGTCTCAGATTGGCAGTCAAACAACCACCTAACAAACCACATGGACCACGAGCGTCTCATGGCTACTTGACTACCATCTAGGGGCAAACACTTTAACTACCTTTGCTTGATTCCATTCCAATACTTCAGATATCTAACGTCGCGGAACATCACAGATATTTTATTCACAAACTTTTAAAGCGATACTTTAACTCTGATTTCCCCTTAGAGAGTGAAAGGATGCTTTTTTTTCTACTGAGGAAATACTGTATTTTTAATAGCCACACATTTTGGAACATCAAACAGAATTTCACTTTATATGTCGAAAATTAGATTTGTTTGTTGATGTGCATTTTCTTCATGAAACTTTTTAAAGCTAATTCATGAAATGTTTATCTCTTTCATGGATATGTTCATTAAAAGTGGCAATTAGAGTAGCAAAAAGGTTTTAAAATATGTAATCATATATGGCAACATAATTTACAAGTAGAGATGAAGTTTGACATTACTTACGTCCCAATTTCAGATTCAGAAATTTTTTAAATAATTGTTTATGTCCACCACTAGTTTCTTGTGATTGATATAAACATTAATTATTTGAAGTAGAGCGACTTAAACATTCACGTTTATAAATATATTAATTTCATTGGAATTAAAATATTAACATTATTATAGTCACAAACAAGTATTATCAATTTATAAAATTTTAGTTATATTTTTACACGTGTATTTTGTAGTTTTATTTTATTTTTACAGATACATCAACAAAAAATGTTTAGTCTTAATAACAATATTCATGATTCAAAGAACCAAAGTCTAATGCCTGGATATCTTATAGAATATTACAAAGAAACATTATACAAAATATTACATAGACCTTGATTTTCTTACTAATGGACTTCTAGAGCATCTTTTAGGGGGACAAAACAACTTTTTTTTGGTTGATACTGAAAACATTTTATTAAATTATTGCTTTTATTTTATAGGTATTTACTATTCATATCAAAAGTTACAATTGCAGTTCACAAGACTTGACTTATTATTACGTTAAAGTAAATCTAGTAATTGTTTTCGGTATGTCAGATATGTTCATTTGTAATTTATTGGAGTATAAGTATATTTACTGTCATCACCCCGAATCAAACCAAGGTACTTACAAGCCTTGAAATATCATGAACATTATATTATAATTAGCGGATGTCATCTAGCAAGCCTTGAAATATCTTAACATTATACTATTATACTAAATGATATGTCTCTCTTCGACAGGCACAGCTTTGAGTTTCACGTGAAGTTTATTTCTTGTTGTTACTAACCTCCATCTTGATCGTCCTATAAATATGGCATGCTCCATAGCTTCCATACATAATTCCAAAGCTCCGTGATATCGGTTATTGAGATAGATAGAACTGGAATGACATACACACAGCATGGGTTATATATATGTATTTATATATATATATATAGAGAGATATTTTACTCCACACACTTTATATATATGTATTTATATATATATATAGAGAGAGAGATATTTTACTCCACACACTCGTATAGTAATATATCTACACTGAACAAAGCTGTGACCGACCAGCACCGGTTAAAATCCATCATTGCGTTTTTCCCATAGCTTTCCCGTGTCAATGCGGGTGCATTACCTATCAAATATCCCTACACTCACAAAATCTTAAAAATAAGTCGTTGATAGTATCGTATTAAACGTATTAATAACTATATGCATGGCTGATTGGAGATGTTTTACACCTATGACCGTTTAATTCATATCTTTGCTTTGTTTTTAGTTTTGATGAAGTATGGCGATTCCTAGATTGATAATAATCCTCAGCCTTCAGGCCCTGAGATTGAAATAAGTTTATAAAGTGTTTCTTACGTTATAACTGAATTCGCCCAAAGCTACTTATACATAGAAATAAGATGACATTTTGTCTACCCTTAAGGAGTAAAAAAAATAGGAATTCCCAATATACAAGAATAATAAATACACTAAATTATATTCAATGCAAAGAATGAAAGTATTAAGATACCTCTTCCACTGTGTTTACTTTTCTCTCCGGTTTTTCTGGAGAGTGTGACTTACGAAACGCTTCACTGAGGCATATCAGTAGAATTATGTTTTACCGCTAAGTAAAGAGGGGGAGGGGAGGGAATCAACCAGTTATGAAGTCTCTCTCGATTTTACAGGATAGATGGGTTGATGACCGTGGCAAGACGTAAAAGGTTGATCCGAAAATATTTTATGAAATGAGTACGGCTAGAGTTTTGCATGATACTTAAGGATGTATGTCCGTTTATCTGATGAAAACATCAAAGGTTAGCTTACTACTGATTTATTTTGAAAATGTAATCACAAAATATAATATTCTTACATTAGAAAGCATGTGTAGTACCACTATTTTTGTTATCTTTTGCAAAGTATCTTAATACTCCTGCGATATATCCGCATTTAATTACACTGGTGTAGTGGGAATGCAGAGTACATCATTTTGAGATAAACACTTATCTGTTTGAAGGGGAATGTGGAATCATTTAGGGATAAATAAAATCCTCTCATTACACCCGGTATTCGAGTAAGGATCTCCTCATCACCAGTAACCAGATTATACGAGCATGACGTTTAGTCCGCGTTCCCAACAATGCGAGTTTCCAAAAAGGTAACCAAAAATATTAAAATTACCCCGAATTCATCCAACTCGCTATGTTTTTAATTGACATTTTGGCTGGTGAATTAAACTTACCAAGCTGTCAAAATGACAATTTTCAAGGTTATTCAATAGAATAAGGATTTTGAATAACTTTTGAACCATCAGAAGAGGCCAAGCTTAGCATGAATCAACTAGGTTATACAAACTGTATTAATCAGTCACTATCACTCGACACTATTTGTCATGTTGCCTGATCCATGCCGCAGTTTGGCCAACTGCCCACTATAAAACTTACTAGACACATGTGTGAGTGTGTGTGTGTGTGTATGGGGGAACTGAATTGTATCCACTTATAATGGTATTCATTCCAACAATTTTGTAATAAACTGCTTTTGTAAAAAACCTGAAATATATCCACCTGAATTGAATCCACAAAAACTGGAATTATATCCACTCAGTTTTGTAATAAACTGCTTTTGTGAAAATCCTGAATTGTATCCATCTGAATTATATCCACAAAAAATTTGAATTGTTAGAGTGGTATCTATTCAGAAAGTTTTGAAATATACAAATTTAAGAAAAAAACCTAAATCATATCCACAAATGGCCGACTTAAGGCTTAGCAGAATTGACGTTTAACGTAAAAGCTTTGTCACACTTCTGGTAGAGGGCAGCAGGATGGAATCTTCTTAACTTACTACTTGTATACTAGAGTGCAGCCAAATCAGTATGTTAATTCAATCAAATTATTTAAATAATTTTAAGTAATTATTTGTAATTCGTNTGCTTTTGTGAAAATCCTGAATTGTATCCATCTGAATTATATCCACAAAAAATTTGAATTGTTGGAGTGGTATCTATTCAGAAAGTTTTGAAATATACAAATTTAAGAAAAAAACCTAAATCATATCCACAAATGGCCGACTTGAGGCTTAACAGAAGGGACGTTTAACGTAAAAGCTTTGTCACACTTCTGGTAGAGGGCAGCAGGATGGAATCTTCTTAAATTACTACTTGTATACTAGAGTGCAGCCAAATCAGTATGTTAATTCAATCAAATTATTTAAATAAGTTTAAGTAATTATTTGAAATTCGTAGACTCCTATAAGGCTGTCAACATTACATAGAATATTAAAAAGCATAACGTTCTAAATTATTTTGATTTCCAAATAAACACATTGCTGTAATTAGTTTTTATTTTACATGACATGTATTGTAGCGTAAGGGATGTACTGCAGAGGATATTCGTATCTTATATCAGCCAGTCCTGCTCGATTATACACTTTAGGCCAGGGGGAACAGAAGTTAAACATATGGACATTAAGAGCACCTTTTAGAAAATTTATCACAAATGGTTTGCAGTCAACATTGATAACATTTTACTCTATTTTACTGTTATTTATAGATATTGACTATATTTGTATTAATATTATCACTGTTCGCCATAGTGTTTATTTTTTTCCTTGAAGATGCTTCAAAAATTCATTTGTAATCAAATCGATATAGGTTAATTTTGACTAAATTTGTCATTAGTGCTCTAATGCTCTTTTCAAGTGGGCTGTACTGTAAAAGTATTTTCATAAACATGAAGTATCAATTCTCTTTAAATATTGCAGTAAATATTAGAACATTAATTTGCAACCTTATGTATTTTGTTAAGAATTTTTTTTGAGGTCAATATATTTTAGAGCATGTATCAACTTCTATAATGTTAAAGAGACTAATCTTTTATTTAATTTGGCAAAAGAATTTAGCCACCATGTTCAATGAATATTGAAAATCTAGCTTTAATTTATTCAAATCTAGTGAGAAATAAGACACTTTTGATTAATTCTGGCAAGGATTTTATTAATGTGAATTGGCATCACTGCTTTGCTCACGTCCTATTCTCAGTGAGCTCTGGTGATGGGGAGAATCGAGTAAAAGTAGTCAACTACACCCTAAGTGTATCGTAATCGGCTGTACTCAATTCTTCCATAAATACTTTAAAAAAAGTAGTTGGGCCCTATTCTTCATTTAGTTGCTCCTTTTCTTTATCTTCAGATTTAATACACAATATTGGTTGGTATGTTTAACGTATTATTTTAATACAAAATCTTTTCTTCCATACGGTTCATTTTTTAGTCATATTCTTACTAGCGCACGATTTAGAACAACATTCAATCCCCAGTCGACATTTTATCAATAATGCATCTATGACCATTCCGGGAATGGAACACAGCACATCTAGTCTGGTTGGCACACGCACTATCAACTGTGGTAAAGTGTTGAATTTATGCTAGGTGATTCATAAAAAATTCTATCCCCAACCTGATTAACAACGATGGTAGTATATTGAGTGTAATAATCCTTAGCCCTAATGAGGGTAACAGGTTTTTCAGTCGAAAATAAATAAATTGAATGGTAGTGTATTTATTGTGGCTGCACATAAAATATACTTTGAACATTTTAATATTTCCTCGGCAATTGCAACACAATTTTTAATATCAAAAACATAATATAGGTATACTCATTTAAAATTAAAATAAAAAATTTTCTTACAAGACAACTTTTTCGTGTTCTCCTATAACAAATTGAAGAGGTATGAAAGTTATTCAATTTGTTCCAAATGTAAGATATATTATAGACTTCAATCTTTGCAGGAGATGTTTACTATAATTATTACAACCACCATAAAATTACTGTTTTTCCCACACTAGTATAAATATACTTATGGCGCGATATTTATATGTAGACGCTTGAAGCTGAGAGATATTAATTTCCATAATTTTTGTAAATAAAAGTGGTTAAAAACTAGTTCTTTATTATATATTACGTTCACTAGATTCATGCATGCATAACAAATAATGGGTGCTTATTTCTTATAAATAATTGTGTTCATTTTTAAGCTACATAATTGCAACTCCAGTTAAACAGTTTATTTTTCGCTCTCTCTAACCAAACCATTTTCTCTTAGCATCTCCCGCCATATTTACTCTCTGATATTAATGCTGCATATAAACTTATGATTAGCGTACTAATGAATAAAATATTTTATTTAACTATAGAAATATCTTAATTAAAGTAAAGTAGATTTCCTATCTTTTGAAAGTCTTTTGGTTTTTTAAATTAAACAATTATTTTTATAATCAGGATGTTTTCTCCAATTTTTTATACCATTTAAAATAAATTCACATTTCAACACATCACTACATTAACAACTTGCACTGATCAATGTATCCCGGCCCAGATAGTCTGTTGGTAACTTTTCAGGTAAAGGTAATTGAAAGATTTACAAACCTCCCTCGGCTCTGATTGACAGCAACCAAGCTTTTTGCAAGAATAGAAAGGAGTTACAAAGACCTATCTCAATTTTAATTTTAACTAGCAATATTTTAAAATAGTTTAAAAAGTTTATTCATTTAATTAATATAAAATCCTGGATGTGATTACACCGTTGGAAGCGCAAATTATTTGCGCTGTGAAATTTTAAATTTCCTTCTAATTTCCCCGTTTGAAGCTCAAACATGTTTAATGATTTATACACGATATTTTTATAAAATTATTGCGAGCTTTTATTTAAATTTGGATGACTACAGCATTTTCAGCATAATGCTACCTTCAATTTGACATAAGAAATATTATGTTATTATTCATGGTAGTTGAAACAGAAGTTTTGAAAGATTAACCTTTAGTTTAGTGGGTGTAATGCAGATTGTATGCTGTCCCGTCTTATATAAAGCTCCTTCGTAAGATTCGGATGGACATCTTGCAAATCTCTCCTTCAAGTAGTACTAAGAATTATCACCTCACTATAGGTGCGCTACTTTAGCTATGGCAGTCACCACACCGACTCCGCTTTCCCTTCTATACAGATATAAAAACCAAAGCGAAAACCACCCTTTGTTCTAGATGATAGGCTGTTAAAAAAATTGGAAATATCTTTAAAAAAATTTAATGGGTCAGAAAAAGATGGCCAAAGTTGGTAAAAAATTGTCTTTTTTTAAATGTTTTTTCAATTTAATAGAATGTGGACACTGTACGCCTACTTTACTTTACAAATAGGCCCTACTGTTAACTTTTTCTGAGCACCCTACTAACAAGACCATTGTATTCTAAGATCTAAAAAAACTGAATTAAATAAAACTCGATAAGCCACGCTTCCATTTAAAATCATTAATTTATTACTATAATATGATTATAAACCATCTAGAATAAAGTTTTTCTTTTTTATTGTTTCATTCAGCACACAGATTATTAACGCCTTAATCTGATTGGGTAGATATGAGGAAGGTAGCTAAGAGGTATTGAATCCGCATTTTCGTGGAGTAAAGATGGGAAAACCATCTTTAATTCACACAGACGAGCTTAGAACCTCGACCTCCTCATAAAGTCCGATCAAACCAACGGAAAGCAACGGCTAGAACACCACTGCGGGTAACTAAGCTTTGTAAACAAATACTTACTTTCTCTAGACACCCCGCAGCGAGAATATTGTGATCGTCAAAAATTCGAAATGGAGATTTTGATAAATGTCTACGTTTCATGTGACCCTCTAACACGATAAAAAAAGTGGTTTTCGCAATGCCGTCTGTCTGACTGTTACTTGGCTTGGGCTAGAGCCGAAACCATTTTACTGAATTGGCTAAAATTCTGTATCTGAGGTTTTCATAAGGTCCCCCC